>JAQQPU010007293.1:8959-28483 GCA_029168905.1 Artemia sp. Kazakhstan ARC1039
AAAAAAAAAAATCCTGGATACGTTCTTGCTAAATCAAACACATTGAAAATCAAAACAATCGAAATCAACAGGTCAAAATCATCAAATATACAGGAAGAATCAGGAATCTTGATATTTGAAGAAGGGATTGTGAAAAAGACTAGCTTCGCATAATCACCAAAACAAAAAAGTAAAAGATAAAAAAATAGAAACAAAGAAGTAAAAAGGCAAAACAAAAAATTTAAAGATAAAAAGGGGGAAATGTTGTTATGATGATACACCATCAACTGAGAAAAGAGACGCACGAGTTGATTTTAGTTCAGGACACATATAAGAAATTATTAATATGCTCCAGAATAAAGGGGATAGAACTTTTTTGGAACCTCTGTAACATAATGGATTGGAGAGTAAGTTGGAATTGCTAAGGAGGCTAAGCGGGGTTGGGGTTGTGAAATTCAGGGGAAATACTCTCTGTACGGGATCTATTTGTATTGTAGGTTCACTGTCTTTATCAAAACTATATACTCTTTTTTCTATGAAAAGGTAGTAACCCAGCAAGGCTGTATCAAGGGGGGCTAGAGGGTTTGACCCCCTCCCTTCGAAATGTCTGTCCGACTAATAAAAATGTAACAAAAATAAATATAAATAAATTTTTGATGCATTTTTGAAGTTTTCTTTGTAAGAACCCCCCATCCCCCCGAAAAAATTCCTGGATACGGCCCTGAATCCATTATCATTCCCATATTAAATTTATTTGAAGCTATTAATAATTTATTTCAGGTCAACGGGCAATGTTTGCAGCACGCTGCGAGGAATACGTCACCGAAGTGGATGAGCTGCAGCGACAAAACTCTGCCGCCGAAGATGAAAAGAAAACGCTCAACAATCTTCTTCGAATCGCCATACAACAAAAGCTTGCTCTAACTGAAAAAATCGAAGATATGGAAATGGACCGCGAGCGAACCAATTTGCGAAGGACTCAACAAACACGTGGACGAGGAAGTATTCGACATAGTGACCAATCATCACCTAGACTGAATCAGTTTCGCGATAGATACTATAACCATTAGTGAATTAGATCTGAATTATTTTATTTGTGTGGCGTTTGCCTTGGTTTTCATTCCGTGTATGGTGGCCTGTTTGAGTTGGGTAGCTGATTAATAGTAGTTATTCATAACTATTTCGAGACAATCTATAGTTTTGCTTATTGTGCAAAGGTAGGCCACGTTGAAAACTATCTTGTGTTTGCCCCCTTTCAAACGTGTTTTTATCGCAAACCTTATGGAAAATGATCATATTTTATGCTTCTAATTATTTCATTTTTCTTTAACGTTATTATGCTTATCCAATATTACTATTTATTAATTTTTTATTTCCTTATTTCACATTTGTTGGATAACTACTTTTTTGTTTTGAATATCTCTTATTTCAAAGAAGCTAAATTCAAGATTATGCAGTCAAAAATTTCAGTTTCTGTTTGAAATTTTAACATCTTAGAATTTTTTTTCCCAAAAAAATTTATGACTACTTTTTTCAGAACTTGATCATCTAGTAATTTCGTTACTAGATGATTTCTATTTTGTGATTTTTATTTTAAACAAAATTATTTTGTTTTATATATCAACTTATTTTATCGTATTTAGCTATTCCCATTGCGAAGTGGTTTGCAGTGCAGTTATGCATTTTAAACCTCGGTTTTGTTTGGATTAAATGCAGCTTATTATTTCTTGTCTTCAATATAATGTAGCTTTTAATTTATTTCCTGCTTTTTTTTTCACTAAATTTTTTTTTTTTTGGAATTTCACTAATTTCCAATAAAATCAAGATTATGCAGTAAAAAATTTTAGTTTCTATTTAACATTTTAGAATGATTTTTTTTTTCGAAAATGCGAATGAACTGCTTTTCGTCAGAGCTTGATCGTCTAACAATTTTGAATTATTTTATTTTATTTATCAACCTATTTTATCGTATTTAGCTGTTCCAAATGCGAAATGGTTCGCAGCACTGTATTCGTATTTTGAACCTTGATTTTATTTCTTACGTTTTTTTTTGTTTAAGTCAAGTGCAGCCTGATGTTTTTGTCTGCGATCAAATGTAGCTGCTAATTTATTTTAGACTGTTTTTTTCTAAATTTCATGCTTTTTCGTTTTATTTCGTTCTGCTTTTGGTTTTTATTTTCTTCTTTTCATTGAACTTTCAAATTATAGCTAATATTGGGCAAATCTCGGTCTTTGCATGTAGGTTACGGCCGTGACCAATATGATGACAGAAGAATTACTAGTTAAAGCAATCGCTTTTGAAATAAGGTGATTGTACTATCTACATAAGCTGAATCAGGTTAAAACAAGCTTGAATCAGGTTTGGGACTAATTAGTTAAGGGTTATGTTCTTTCAGCAGATTTAATGGGTTATTTTTCAGCTGCCCTTCAATATTATTGTTTCAATGTAAGACTTCAATTTTGATGTCATTTGATAGTTGAGATTTGGCTTTATCCTTTTTTTAATGAGAAAAAGAAATCGGGTTCAAAATCGGGTTAGAATCTTTTAGAAATTCTTAGAAATTCTTAGATTTCAAAAAGAAATCGGGTTTACGGTTCATTGCTAATACATTTACAAACGTATTGCAAGGTAAAATACAAAAAAAGAAAGAACGAAAATAATAACAAAATAAAAGTCAAATATACAACATAATGCGAGCATGAACGCATAAACTCGTTTACCGTATAAAGCGTATGCGTTAAACGTTTTGTATCCCAAGTCTTTTAGTTGTTTTTTAGCAAATAAAAGTGATAAAATTCTTTCATCTTTTGGTAAAAACGTGAATGAAACAAATAGTGCTAATAACGCTAAAGTTGAATACCGTTCTATTCCTCTTATTCATCTTAGTATGGACGCACTACCCGGTAACAGGGTTGACATGTCTTTTGATATGGAAATATGAAGAATGTGATATATGTTCTATTCGTCTTAAACAGGAAATAAGACAAAGCCAATCGGTGTATAAGGTATGCCCGCAATTGTGTAATTGTGGCAGCAAGACGCTTTGAAAATGCTTTGAAGTGCAGCCAAAAGAAGAAAAACCAATAATATAGATTACTTATAATTTTATAATTAATTTTTTTTATTTAAGATTTTATACTACGATCAATTATTTATAATTTCATAGGTTTTAATTATAAAAGTATTATAAAATTTATTTAATTATTTCAATTTTAATTATTTTAATTTAATTAATTTTAAAGGTATATAATTTTAATTAAATATATTTAATTATAAAAGTATAAATTATTTTGTGGTGTAAGCCTAGAACATGGCCCAAAGAGATGGAAACACGTTAAGAAAACGATTCTTGCTTTATAATATGAAGAATAATTATAGTTAACACATCTGCGTGCAGCTGAGCTTTATCTTCACTTATTTCAGTGTTTCTCCACTTTTCTAACAAATTTATCAATTTTTTCAACATCTTTTCTACAGTTTTGAAACTCTGTATAATCATTCCTGAAATAGAGCACCCTCTACAAAATTTGTTTATATCGAGCGCTAAAGAAATTACCTAGTATAAGGTATGCCCGCAATTGTGTGTAAGCTTTCTAAGGTATAGAATCAAAATTTCTAAAATTTCTAAGGTATATAAACAAAATTTGTTTATATAGAGCGCTAAAGAAATTACCTAGTATAAGGTATGCCCGCAATTGTGTATAAGTTTTCTAAGGTATAGAATCATTATGACCCTTATTACGCTTCGATTTATGAAAAGAAGAAAAAAATTCTTTGAAAGCAGTACGAAATTTTGTTCAGGTAGCGATTTCTTTTTATTCGTTTTGTGTAGTTGTTAGAAACTATATTTGTTACTTATTGGGGCTTTTATGGTTATGGGTTAAACCGCAAGGTGATTCTGAATTACGTCCACTTCACATTTACCTAGTCTCATTAACGTTTTTTTTTTTCAATTCGAATTTTATGCTACTATTTTGATTGTGTAAAGTGATTTTTAAAAGATATAGAAATATAAGTTATTAATTAAGCTAATAAAGACTTGAGATGAAATTTAGAGGGACGTTAAGGAGAGGAAGGAGTTCACTAAATCAAAAGACACTATGTGCATTCAGATTGGCAGAAGGGCGTATCTCAAGAATGGAATTTGGTATTAAGTCGGAATTTTCATAGAATGCCTAAAGGGGAAGATAAATTGACCTAAAGGCGATATGTCCACGCTACTACTAAAACTACTACCACTTCTACATTTACTAGTTCTACTTTACTACTATTATTATTACTCCAACTACTATATCTAATGTACCTACTTGTAAGACTAAGAGTATTAAGATGAAAATTTCAAGAATTATATGAATAAGCAGGCTATCAAAAGGACATATCAGCAATGTCATAGCAATGCTAATTGTATTAAGTTAAAACTTCCAGGACTTGATGAGAGGGGTGTTCAACTGAACAACAGACAATACGTTACTACTACTGCTGCTACTAGTGCTAGCGTTATTACTATTAATGCTACTACCAGTACTACTAATACTACTACTGTGACTTCTATTATAACTATGCCTAGGGATATGAAGGTGAAACTTTCAGGGAATTTTGAGGGGGGGGGGTGAACTGAATCACAAGACACCGTCTGCCCGCAGATTATCAAAACAACGTATCAGTAATAGTTTAGGAACAGTTTTGTGCGTGAAGTTGAAACTTATAGGAATTGTTCTGGAGGAAGTTGAACTAACCAAAAGACAATATTTGCGTCCTAGTGCAACTGCTTCTGCTCATACTACAATCACTACTGCTACTACTACTATCATTATTATTACTGCTAATATTTCAACTAAAGCTAAGGCTACTACTATTAATTCTACTGTGAATACAACTATTGCTACTACACAAGCTAAGGGCATTAGGGTGAAGCTTTCAAGGAATATTTAGGTGGAAATTGAACTAAATCAAAAAAAATCTTTGAGCGTGTGGACTTTCAAAAACGTGACAAAGCAATATCTAAAGAACGACTTACATTGTTGAGTTAGACCTTTCGGGGTGAACTGTGGCGGATTTCGAACTAGCCAGAAGACACTAAGTGTTTACTTTTTATACGACTTCTACTGTTACTGTAACTAATGAGACTAAGGGTATTAAGGTGAAACTTTTAGCGAACGTTTGGGGGGAGTTTCAGTGAACGAAAAGACTATGCGCAAGCAGGTTTTCAAAAAGGGCATATAAGCAATATTAAAGGCAGCGCTGCTCAATCATGGCTAGTAATATCACTGAAACTTTTAAAGGAGGTGAATTGATTGGAAATTAAAAGGTCTAGTACCCTTTTAAGAGTCATAAGTGATTGGAGGGCATGGCGCCCTCCTCCTTAGCTCATAATTTTCCGAAAACTTCCAATCAAAGTTTTGAGACAGCCATTTTGTTCAGCTTAGTTCAACGGTCCAGTAACCATGTCTCTAAGGATATTGGGTAGGTCAACCCCCCACAATTGTGCAGCTTGCCCATTATGCTTTAAAACTAAATGTTGCATTAAAACTGAATCAAAAGGCACTGTGTGTATACTGGTTGCCTTTAAGACATCTCAGCAGTATCCCCAGAACGACTGAGGGTATTAAGTTGAACCATTTCAGGGCTACTACTGGTAGCCCTGAAGTAATAGTAGCAGAATTAGTAATGCTTCTACTCTTGCAATTTAAATAAATCAAAAGACTGTAAATGTTATCCAGGTTGTTAAAGAGCGTAGATGGAATTTTTGGGAATGGGTTTGTCTTATTTTTCAGGCCAACTAGAGGAGGGATAATATTGAATTAAACAAAACTATTTGTGTGAAGATTTTCAAAAGGATGTGTATTGCTAAAAATTATTAAAAAGTTTCCCCAACATACAAATAGCAAGCCCCATTATAAATTCTTACAAAAAAAAAACCGAAAAGAGATAAAAAAAAAAAATGAACAGTAGTAAAATCAAATAATCTACCAAGCGTAAAATTAAAACAAATCATAGGCAGCGCAATCGCGCTGCCTAAGTAAAGAACGATGTTGGCAAAATGTATTATTATTTATTTTTTTTTTTTGGTTTTAGACCAGGGCACTTCATATCGAAGGCGTTGTCGTGGAAACTTCGAAAAGGGCTCATTCGATTGGAAATTGGAGTGACTAGTGCCCTTTTTAATGGCCGAAAGTGATTGGATGGCAACTGACACCCCTTCCATGCCCACCAAAACACGTCCAATCAAAATTCTGAGATAGCCATTTTGTTTAGCGTAGTTGATTTCCAGATAGAAATTATGTTTTTGAGGGGGACACTCCCCCACAGCCCTCAGGACAAGGGTTGTAAGTTATGCCCTAGGGGCATATAAGATTTTTTATAGAAAGCGTTGTCGTAGAAACTTCAAAAAAGGCTCATTCGATTGGAAATTCAAAGGGCTACTGCCCTTTTTAATAGTTGAAAGTGATTGGAGGGCAACTAAACCCCCTCTCACGCCTACCTTTTCTCCAAACATCCAATCAAAATTTTGAGATAGCCATTTTGTTCAACGTAGTTGAAAGTTCTGAAAAGCAGATCTTTGAGGATGACAACCCCCCACAGCCCTCAGGGCAAGAGCGAAAGTCATGCTCTGGGTGTATATAAGGTTTTCATAGAAAGCGTTGTCGTAGAAACTTCAAAAGGGGCTCATTCGATTGGAAATTTAAGTGGCTAGTGCCCTTTTTAATAGTCGAAAGTGATTGAACGGCAACTAACACCCCTTCCACGCCTACCATTTATCTAAACACATCCAATCAAAATTTTAAGATAGCCATTTTGTTCACCGTAGTTGAAAGTTCTGGAAATTAGGACTTTGAGGATGATAACCCCCTCAGAGCCCTCAGGGAAAGGGTTATAAGTTATACCCTGGGGGCATACTAGGTTTTTATTGAAAGCTTTGTCGTAGAAACTTCAAAAGGGCGCATTCGATTGGAAATTCAAAGGGATAGTGCCCTTTTAATAGTCAAAATGATTGGAGGGCAACTAACCCCCCTCTCACGCCCACCTTTTCCCCCAACACATACAATCAAAATTTTTAGATAGCCATTTTGTTCAACGTAGTTGAAAGTTTTGGAAATTAGGTCTTTATTTATTTATTTTCTAACCCGTCACTACAAAAAAAAAAACAAGAAGACGGAGTACAACATAATACAAAAAAAAGAAAAGAGAAACAAAACAATACAGAACAAATACTTAAAAGCAGTACATCGACACTACTGCCGCCCCGCAGTACATATACCACTGCTACGCAGTACATATACCACTCCCTAGTCCCTTCTGGAAGCCAAATTGCTCCGAAGGAACGTAACATTTTGACCGAATTTCATGGCATGGGAGCAACTCAAATAACTTACAAAAATCATTTGACACAGTAATGGGTCTATATGAACTGCAAAGGTGGGTAGGTTTACCTCGCTTTAACACGAGGATCGGTTTACCTTCGCAAAAAGATTTTGGCACTATTCCAAAGGAGAATAACATTTGTTACAGTAAGCTCAGGTGGTCAATCAGAAGATCACTACTAAAATCAAGAGCAGCCCCGCAGATACCATCAGTACCCTTACTGAATTTCTTTTTCAACTTCATTATAGCAGAGATAAGCATACTTCGTGTCACAACAAAATCACAATTTGTATGACATTTTAAACTGCAGTTAAGCTTTTCAGCATGTTCTGCACTAAGATTGGAGGGGGGGGGGGTGCGAACTCTCGGCGGTAATGGTCTTCCCAGAGATCTTCACGAGGAACAGAATCCGGCGTAGCATAACGTTTGGGTCGCAGGGCATGTTTCCACAGGGCACTAGGATTTTGGTTCACGCTTTCAGAAAAATTTGTAATGCAATCGCTCCTGTGCTTGTTTAGAGCTTTGGCAAATATACGGTTTGCGTTTTTCCGGCCACAGTTAACCCAGCCTATTCGTGGTCTGTCACAATCAAGCCAGACTTAGAACCAAAACTTAGATTTCTGACACGCAGATTTCAGTTAGGAGTTCCGGTACCAACCATGAATTCGCGTTCCACGCCTGATTTTCACTGTCGGCACAGCAGCTTTTATAAGAGCACAATAAATGTCCATAATCACACGAGCATCGTCACGAGAAATAACTGCAGATTTTTGTAAAAGAATGAAATGGATCTTAATCTTGCGAAAGATTGTATCACAGACGGATTGGAAAGATGATGCGTCTGTCTTTTCCCACTCTTCTATGAAAAACCAGACTGGAATCTTGGCTGTTGGGGCAGCAGCAGAAATTTTTACGTCGACAGTTATCGGAAAATGGTCAGAATTGTATGTTGAAGACAGGACTTTCACTTGGTTTTGAGACAGATTTCCTGATGCTAAAACGTGATGGATATTGGTAGTGGCCCCAGTATGATGAAGTTAAGTTGCGTCACGATTTTTCATTAGAACTTCTAGATCACTGGTAAGCTACAGGATACGAGAGAAACAACCTTCACACCTTCAGTTTACAACCTTCAGTTTAAATACCACAACCTTCACAACCTTAACAACCTCACAACCACAACCTTAACAACCTTCAGTTTAAATACCACATGCGTACAACGTAACTTTTTTTATTCAGTAAATTCAGAATCTATTCAGTTTAAAAACACGCAATCTTTCGCTGACTTGTAAAAAAAAAAAAACAGAACAAGAAATTTCAAAATTAGGAGTTCCGACATTGAGGTGGGGCTTCTTCTTGCTCCTCTTCTGCATCTCGAGGGAGGTTGTAGCCCATTGACAGAAGCATCATTTGAAATGGATCTGCTTCCATGCGTCGTTGATTTGCCAAAGCAGCGCTCACAGAGTCTTTCACAAGCCTTTCATTTTCAAAATTCTAAAAAAAGAGATAGTTTTAAGAAAGTAATTCAAAGAAAGAGAAAGTAAAAGAAAGTAATTCATCAAAAATATACAGCAAAAAATTATTAAAGATACAAAATTTACTGACTGATGGAAACATAGACTCTAAAAAAAGTAAATAAAGGCCTATTGTTGTGAACCATGAAAGATCTAAAAACAAACCGACAACCACGAAAAAAAAATCGAAAAGAAGAAAAAATAAACGAGAGATTCGGGCAGATAAGTTTCAATAAAATAAATATGTTGCCAATAATTTGTTTATGTACACAAGGTCTCTAAAAAAACATTAAACATATTAAAGTTCTAAACATTAAGAAAGAATGAAAATCGCAAAAAAAAAACAAAGAGCAAAAAGAGAATAATAAAAGCAGAACGAAAAAAAAAGAAAAAAAAAAACGATATACAGTCCAGTAGTAAAACTGAATTTTTCCTATTCAATCAACTAACGTTTCCACTTGTTCGTCGTTTTTGTTGTTTTTCTTTTTCTTCTTCTTGGATTTTACTTTTTTTTGATCATCCATTTCTTAGCTATTTTTTTTCTTCACTTCTGAGTTGTTTTTTTTTCATACAGCAATGCTTGCATGCTTTGGGAAAATGAAGCATATAAAAAAATCCTGGTTTTTAAGTAATTAATATTTGATATGACCATCTACCTTATCTAATTACTAAAAGTTCGTTAGTAATTATAAATGATTTTTAATTAGCTGCGCCATTTCTTTTCTATTATTCATGTACGGTGAGCCAAAATCAAAGCTGCGTTAATTCAAAAACGTTCAGAAATTAAATAAAAAAAAAACAAGTTTTTTTTTACTGAAAGTAAGGAGCGACATTAAAACTTAAAACGAACAGAAATTATCCCGTATATGAAAGGGGCTGTCCCCTCCTCAACGCCTCGCTCTTTACGCTAAAGTTTTTATCTTTAAAAAAAAATAAGTTGTGTGACAGAGCCAAACTTTAGCGTAAAGAGCGAGGCGTTGAGGATAGGAGAGCCCCTTTCATATACGGGATAATTTCTGTTCGTTTTAAGTTTTAATGTCGCTCCTTACTTTCAGTTAAAAAAAACTAGTTTTTTTTTATTTAATTCAAACCCAAAACGACCAGAAATTAAATAGACAATCGTAGCAAAAAACATTCAGCAACTAATAATATAAATGAATAAATAAATCTGAAAGCGAGTAATGCTTCAATTGAATACACAAATCAAGCTTAAACCGAAAAAAAAAATATTTTGCTACTGAAGTATAAATGAAACCCAAAACGAACAGAAATTAAATAAATAATCAATGCAAACAAACATAGAATAGATATTAATATAAATGAATAAATAAATCTTAAAACGAGCGAAACTTAAATTGAACACGCAAATCAAGCTTGAAACGAACAAAAATAACTACAAACAAGAGTGTGGGTATCGCCTTCTCTCACTGTAAAAGCCCAAAACCTACTGCGTCATTGGCGCTTTAGTGAAAACAATATGTGTCTTGAACAGTCTAGGAAAGTATAAAAAAAATCAAATTGAATATTTGATATATAATAATATTAATTGCTGAGAGATCCATCACTTCAAATTTTTTTTCACTGTAATTCTTATTCCCATTTTCAATGCTGTAAGAACTGGTAAAGAAAATATTTGTAATATAATTCGTTTCCAGTGAAGCGCCGATGACGCAGTAGGTTTTAGGTTTTTACAGTTAAGGAAGGCCGTAGTATCCAAACTCTTGTTTTTAGTGAAACTATATTCGTTTTGAACAATCTTAGAAAGAACTACTGAATATTTTGCTGCTGGTATAACTTACAGCCCTTTCCCCCAGGACTGGGGGGGGGGAGGATTCAAACCTGGAACCGTAGCTGTTTGACATTTGGACGATTTTGAACAAAATGGCTAACTCAAAATTTTGATCGGAAACATTTTTTAAAAATGGCATGGGGGGAGGGTGCTTACTGTCCGATTATTCTTGACTTTTAGAAACGGAGCTAGAATTTTCGATTGAAATCGAAAGAGCCTTTTCCAAATCTATACGATTAACCCATTTGATAAAAACCTTATATATGAACAATGGACAGCTTGCATAACTTACAGCCGTTGCCCTGGGGGCAGTGGGAGGTTTTATCCACCCCCAAGGCATAATTATTTTAATCACTTCACCTTTTGACTATTTTCGACATAATGGCCATCTCAAAATTTTGATTGGCTGCATTTGGGAAAAGAGGGTGAGAAAGGGAGGGGGACTTGGGGCCCTCCAATTACATTTGACTCTTAAAAAGGAAACTAGAAATTATTATTTCCGATTTAATGAGCCTCTCCGAAGTTTATAACACCACCCCTTGCACAGAGCACATCTGGGGGATAAAAAAAAAAAAAAAAAAAAAAAAAAAAAAAAAAAAAAAAAAAAAAAATACTGAAGGTATATAAGATTTATTCGTTCATTTATGTTTGCCCCTGTTATCTTTATGTTTGTAAGATAGTTAATTTTAATTTATATTCGTCTGGGGTTTCGTTTATTCTTTAACAGTAATTTCTGGTTTTTTTTAGTTTTAACTATAATAGGAGTTAATTTCTCTTGGTCCTGAGTTCAATATGGCTGTTTACTTTTCTTAGAAAACTTTTTTTTTATGCAAGGTTTTTTATTTAATAATAATAAAACATTGAAGCCTTATGACCTTTGCTATAGGCAAAATACGTACATACCTCTGATAAATCATACTTGATCTATTCACACAACAAAATGAACGGAGCGAAAGAATAGCTTCGAAAAAGAGTGGTTAGACTATTTCATTTGTTGACTCAGAGACGATAGAAACATTTTGATTTGACCATAATCGGATTTTTTGTGCCACAACAATTTAGCATCTATCGCAAAGTATGTATTTTAACATTATTTTAAGAATGGCAGTAATTTTAAGTATTTTGGCATTTTCAGTTTGAGAGAATTTCTGAGAGTAATTCGATAGCCTTGAGGATGATGGTTAGAATAATTTTAGAAAAATAATTTGTGAAGTTGCTGAAGGTATATTAGGGAAGAAAGCTAGAACTGCAGCTAAGAATATTAGTGAAAAAGCTTTATGTTTAATAGAAAGGAGAAAGGACTTGTACAAGAAAGTGGAGAAAGCATTAAAATATGAACTAAGGAGGTGTAAAGTGGAGGCCAAGGATAAAATTGCCGAGGATCTGGAAGATGCAGCTAGACGGCATAATAGTAAAATATTGTACTGGCACGTTAAAAAATTGAGAGGGATTAGTCAATCCGGACTTGGCCCATTTAAAGATAGGAATGGGGTCGCAATTAGCGATAAGGAAAAAACTAAAGAGAGATGGGCCGAACATTTTGAGAATTTGCTTAACCGAGATAGAGTTGCAGGAAAAAATATAGAGGAAAATGAAAAAGTTTGTGATACCTTGGATGTGAAGGAAGATTTGTTTTGTGAGGAGGAATTAGTGACAGTAATAAAAGGATTAAAAAATAATAAGGCTCCAGGTGCTGATAGGGTGGTAAATAAGTTTCTTAAATATGATGGCTCAATTAATGTTCAGAAGAATAAGTCACTAAGGCTAGGAATAAGTGAAGATGGAAAGGTGACGTTGGGTAATGAAAAGATTGATCAGGTGGGCAGCTTCACTTACCTTGGTAGTATTATTAGTAAAGATGGCGGGAGCAGTGAAGATGTTAAAAGTAGAATAGCCAAGGCTCAGGGTGTTTTTTCACAGTTAAAAAAAGTCTGGAAGAATAGGAAGATAAGTCTGCAAACCAAGATTAGAATATTAGAAGCTACAGTGATGACAGTAGTCAAATATGGCCCTGAAGCATGAACGCTCCGAAAAGCGGATGAAGATTTGCTAGATGTTTTCCAGAGAAATTGCTTAAGGATTGTTCTGGGTACCCGGCTGACTGACCGTATTTCAAAAAATAGGCTATACGAAAAATGTGGTTCAATACCGCTCTGTAGGGCTATAATGAAAAAAAGGTTGAGGTGGCTAGGGCACGTTGTGCGGATGAAAGATGACAGATTGCCGAAGATTGTTCTTTTCGGCCAACCATCTAGGGCTAAACGGAAAGCAGGTCGTCCCCGTCTGGAGTGGGAGGAGTCATAAAAAAGATTTAAGGAAATGGGAACTTCGTGGGCGGGTGTAAAAAGGGAGGCTTTGAATAGATTGGGGTGGAGGAGGAGCGTGCGTAGCTGTGTTGGGCGGCTTGGTGCTGCGGTGAGTTGTTAGTAGTAGTAGTAGTAGTAGTAATTCGATAGCCAATTCTTTGGCTAGTTCTATTAGTTCTAATTAGTGTATTTTGATGTGTTTTAACGTCCCCTCAAAATTTCTTGAAACTTTTAACTTTCTTCCCATACAAAACTTTACCTTATTATTATTATTTTTTTTTTTTTTTTGGGGGGGGGGGGTCCCCCGCGTAGTTGGCATAAAGAAGAAAAATTTAGAGTAGACAGTGGGGGAGGGGTGGGGGAGAGTGAGGTTGGAGACCCATCCATGGACGGAACTTCACTTATCTCCTCCGTTCCCGATTTAGGAGATTAGACGGATGGATAAATGAGCAGCTTATTTTTACATTTTTTTTTTATTTTAATTCTTATTTTTTTGTGTTTCTGAGGGTTCATCCATGATAGCAAGGTAAGATCAAATTTAAAATTGGGACTGTGGGGTCATGTCAACTCCGAAGGCAAACTTAATAGACATTTCAAAGTTTTTGAACAAAAGAGATATCTCAAAATTTGGTTCGATATAAAAGGGTTTAAAGGAGAGCAGGATAGAAGAAATTGAACCGAGAGAGAGGCTGACTGCCCTCCAGTAGTTTTTGGCCTTTAATAAGGACACAAGAGCTTTCAATTTGCTGTCAAATAAGTCTCCTCCGAGCTTGTAAGTTTTGAGTTCTTTCATGAGATATACCTGTCAAAAGGTAACGAGGGACTGACTATACATTAGAGCCTAAATTTTGATTAGCCCCTTCCATTTCAAGAGGGTGGGGAAAAGACTTTTGACACTTTTCTTGCCCTTTTTGGGCTACATTACAAGGGAAGCAACTTTTTTCTGCATTGGGGTTCTCTTAGCCCAAAGTTTCACATAAGTCTAAGGCCATTCAAAAAAATTGCCCTTTTTTTTAGCCTCTTTTGTTACAGGAGGCACCAATTTCAAAGAGACAAATTTTGAAATAATGTTTTCCACATTAGTCCCCTTGGCCCAAGGACTAACACGTACAAGTTTTAAACTGATCGAGGGAAAAGGTTGATGTCTTATTTCTGGCCCCTACCTGTTTCCACAAGAAAATGTTTGTGATCGTTTTTACCAAGAAATTTATCCATGTTCTTGTCACGCTACTGGACTCCCAAAATCATGCCCCCCTTTTCCACTTTTAAGGTCTATATGTAAATAATTGGCAGTTCACGCAATTCTCAGTCCTTATCAGAGGAACTATAGGTTGTTGTTATCATTGGATGCAAATTTATTTATATTTTCAGCTATCTGGAACAAAATGGGTACATGAAACGTTGATCAGATGTCCTAAGGGGTTACAAAAATACTGGATAAAAACACAAGATTCTAGGATTGGAGCTGGTTGCCCCCCAATCACCTTTTATTTAAAAAAAAGTTACTAAAACTATCAATTTCCAAAAAAAAACTTTCTAGGACCAGTACTTGTGAATATGTTACCGTGAATATCCGAATTTTGTGAATGTGGACATTCACTTGTGAATGTCGGAAATACTTTTTTTCTCCTTAGATTTAACCAGCGCTGCCAGTCAACTTTTTCAGTTTTATGCAAGGTTTGATGGTGACAGGTTAGGTTTTTAATCCATTTCTGAGATTACGAGCATCCCTGATATATACGAGCATCCCTTCATAAGAACCACATATGACCCTAGGGCAGAACTCACAACGCCTGCCCCCAGGCCCTGGGGGCTGTGTCGACACCAGAGTTTTTGTTGTCTAACCTTTTAACCTTTTGAACAAAATGGCTATTTAAAAATTTTTATTTGGTGCACTTGGGGAAAAGGGCATGGAGGAGGGGGGCTAGCTGCCGTCCGATCTCTTTTGACTCTTAAAAAGTGAACTACAACTTTCAATTTCAAATCAAATGAGCGATCTCTGAAGTTTATATGAGCATCCCTTCCATAAGAGCCATACACCCCAAGGACATTACTTAAAACACGTGCCCCTAGACCCTGGAGGGTTTTGTTGACACAGAAAATTTTCGTATCAGACCTTTGAACTATTTTTAACAAAATGTTTATCTCAAAATTTTTATCTGATACGTTTGGGGGGGAAAGACGTGGGGGGAGGGGAGGGGCTAGCTGCCCTCCGATCTCTTTTGCCTCTAAAAAAGTGAACTACAACTTTCAATTTCAAATCAAATGAGCCATCTCTGAAGTTTATATGAGCATCCCTTCCATAAGAGCCATATATGCCCCCAGGGCATAACTTACAACGCCTACCCCCGGGCCCTGGGGGTTTGTGTCGACACCGGAGTTTTTTTTATCTGATATTTGAACTATATTTAAAAAAAATGGCTATCTCAAAATTTTTATCGGATGGGTTTGGGGGAAAAGGGCGTGGGCGGGCTAGTTGCCCTCGAATCTCTAGTTCTTAAAGAGAACTAGAACTTTCAATTTCCAATCAAATGATCCCTCTCTGAAGTTTATGCGAGTATCCCTTCCGTACGAGCCATATATGAACCTAGGGCATAACCAACAACGACTTCCCCCGGGCCCTGGGGGGTTGTGCCAACACCAGAGTTTTTGTGATCTGACCTTTTAACTATTTTTAACAAAATAGCTATCTCAAAATTTTTACCTGATGTATTTGGGAAACAAGGGCATGGAGGAGGGAGCTAGTTGCCCTCCGATCTTTTTTGACTCTTAAAAAATGAACAAGAACTATCACTTTCCAAACAAATTAGCCGTCTCTGAAATATACACGATCCTCCCTTCCATAAGAATCATATATGCCCCCAGGACATAACCTACAACGCCTGCCCTATGGCCCTGGGGACAGGCTTTAACAAAATGTCTATCTCAAAATTTTTATCTGATACATTTGGGGGAAAGGGGCGGGAGGGTGGCTAGCTGCCCTCCGATCACTTTTCACTTATAAAAAGTGCACTAGAACTTGCAATTTCCTATCAAATGAGCCCTCTTTGAAGTTTATTTTAACAAAATGTCTAACTCAAAATTTTTATTGGATGTATTTGGGGAAAAAAGGGCGTAGGGGGGGGGGGGGCTAGTTACCATCCGATCACTTTGGACTCTTAAAAATAGCACTAAAACTCTTTATTTCCAATTGAATGAGCCCCCTTTGAAGTTTATACGACGACCCCTTTCATATGAAGTGCCTATGGAAAAAAAATTACTTGTAGCAATAAACGTACATTTTTAAGATAATATACTGCGAAATTCTATAATTAAAACCGGGTTCGATTATAAAGTAAGATGGGTCCAAAGTGATACAGAACGTTAAACTTTTCTTATTGGTTCAAAAACAGGCGTAGCTTTTCTAATCAGGAATAAGGACGACTGAAAATTGAAACTATAATCAAATAAAACTAAAAATTATATAGAAGGTGAAATACACGCTTTGCAGGTTAGTGTGTCAATAAATAGTCTTTCTGTATGAGTCTACTTCTCCGTCTTTATTATTTATTTAAGCTATGTTGTCTGCAAGGTCGTCGGTGGAGGGACAGAGGACCTTAGTACCGCTTCTCTTAAAAATAAAAATAAATTAGGAGAAATGGTGATATTCGGTAAAAATTCAAAACTGTCTAGCAAAAAAAAAAAAAAAATGTACCTAAGCCCACTCCTCTGCTTTATTTTTTTATAAATCGTTGTATAAACGGAAAAATCGGGAAAGACTCTGACGCATAAACAATTTTACAAGTCAAAATCAACACTATGTTTACATAAACTATTCTAAAACAATAAAAAAATTAAATAAATTTAATTAAATAAACTACATAAATTCAGGTTTGTGCCTAAATGATAATTTCAAAACCCCAAAAAAGGCTCAAACTAATTATTAATTCAGGTAGCCTTTCTCAAAATCTTTTTTGCAACTAAAATATTTTTGATGTCACATGAAAATCTAGAATTTGAGTACTAGTCTTACATAAGCCAATGCTTTCAGTAAGCTTTAACATGCCAATATTAAAGGTTTTGCAAAATTTGGCCACTAACTGGCCACACTGATTTAACAGACGATCTAGCCATACCAACCAAAGATTTTGCAGGATTTCACCACTGACTCAATCTCTGACAATTTCTGACAATCTTGGTGATATTATTTTCTATTTTCTTGTTTTGGGTTTCCGTAGTATGCGCGGGTGGCATTTATTTCTTTTTTTTTCTTCGGCAATGGCTGGACATAAGCTAATTTCGGACAAACTGTAGGAATTTTCCGTTAGTCCAATGATAGATCTGGTAAAACCAAATTTCCAAAAAAAGCTCCTTTGAATATCCATCTAAAACAATACTTCTTTACTAATACAAATCAGGAAATATAATGTTTTTATTTATTTTAAACAAAACCTTATCTAAAATATTTTATCTAAAACGTATTTTAGATATAAAATTCATTTCTTTGAAAAAAAAATATATAAAAGGAAAAACAGTCACACATTTTTAACAATAATGTCAGGATCTTCAGGTTTTTGAAAATACAGTTCTAACGGCAGAAGAAGCAAATATTTAAATCAAGATCCAAACAGAAGCTACCCGCCTATTCACCAACATGAAATATTTTCTTACTAAAACCGTTAGGCTAGGAAAATATTATTATTGATCAAGCAAAAACAGACAAGCGACGTCACGTCACATCTGTCTGAAAGTCAGACGTTTCTTCTCAAAAAAGTCATGATGTCATTTCGAAACGTCACTTCTGTGACGTTTCGTTCTCAGAACGTTCACGTTCCCTACGTGAGTTTTCCAAGAGAATTTCTCGAGGAAAAAATTAAACTTTTGAATAAATATTCAAAGTAATACCAATAACGCATTTTTTCCAAAAAATTTCAGTTTTTTTTATTTACAACATAGTTCTATCGACGAAAAGAACAGATTTTCAACCCAGATCCAAAACAGCAACGACCCGTAAATTCACCAATATGGTTTTTTATTTTGCTAAAACCAAAACAATAAGAAAACAGAAGTCCATCATATAGATGAAAAGAAATTGAGACATATCCTCGTTGATGCACAATCAATGACCAAGCAAAAACAAACAAGCGACGCCACAATGTGAATTCTGGGTTGTGTTTCAGAAAGAAAGCGAGATTTTCTGGTTTTACGAGAGCATTTCTTGAAAAGAAAGAACACATCTAAAGAAAATACCAAACACATCTTTACCAATAAATACACAAAAAGATGTTATTTATGTTCATCACAATTCTGCCGGCTTCCAATAGGGTTAAGTGAAATCCGGGTACCCGAGGTAAATTTGATACCTGCCGCCACCCAGCTTTGTTCGACCTGTGTATAAAGAACGAACTACCCCATCTACGTTATGGAAAAAAAATAGAATAAACTAACAAGTTAAAATAAAATAAAGATAGAATAGAATAAAAGGAGTAAAAGAGTGTAATAAATTTGGAAAAGAGAAAGAATAAGATTGAAGAAAAATCTAACTTCTGGTCGAGGACTCCTAAGCCTAACAACAGATGGAATAAAGTAATAACGTAAAATAGATTAAAGATAGAATAGAACAAAAGGGAGCAAAATAAAATAAATTTGGAGAGGAGAAAGAATAAGTTTGAAGAAAAATCTAACAATTGGTCGAAGACTCCACAGCCTAACAACAGAAGGAATAAAGTAATAGTCTAAGGTAAAATAGATAAAATATAGAATAGAACAAAGGGAGAAAAATAGAATGATAAATTTGGATAGAAGAAAGAATAATGTTGAAGAAACATCTAACCTCTGGTCAAGGACTCCACAGTCTAACAACAGATGGAAAAAAGTAAAAAGATGAAATAGAATAAAGATAGAATAGAACAAAGAAAGTAAAACATGATGATAAATTTGGAGAGGAAAAAGAATAAGACTGAAGAAAAATCTAGCCTCTGGTCGACGAATCCACAGCCTAACAACAGATGGAAAAAAGCAATAAGGTTAAATAGAATAAAGATAGAATAGAACAAAAGGGAGTAAAATAGGATTATAAATTCGGAGAGGAAAAAGAATAAGATTGAAGAAAAATATAACCTCTGGTCGAAGACTCCACAGTTTAACAACAGATGGAAAAAAGTAATAAGGTAAAATAGAAAAAAGATGGAATAGAACAAACGGGAGTAAAATAGAATATTAAATTTGAAGAGGAGAAAGAATAAGATAGAGAAAAAATCTAACCTCTGGTCGAGGACTCCACAGCCTAACAACAGAATCAATCCCACTAGTCGCCAAAAGACAGGTAGTTGGGTGCGGTTGAAGACAATTGACAATAGACTCGTCACCTCGAAGAATTTTGACAATATTCGTAGTTTCTTGATCCCAAACGAAAAATGAGCCGTCATCTGATCCAGCTATGACGTACTGACCTTCACTGAAATGAGAGAGAACAGAACTTTAATAAAATATTTATCAACCCTGTGAATACTAAATAAATTAAAACATATATCTATTAACATTCCTTCAGGGGAGAGTACTTCAAATTCATTCTTAATTTACATATATATATAT
>JAQQPU010007293.1:28883-39374 GCA_029168905.1 Artemia sp. Kazakhstan ARC1039
ATATATATATATGTAAATTAAGAATGAATTTGAAGTACTCTCCCCTGAAGGAATGTTGCAATCCCTCTCATGATGCCCCTGCTTCTCCACCATTTGTGACGCTAACAATAAGAGTTTTATCTCTTACGTTACAAAAAAAAACTTTTCTGCAATAAGATGACATCTGTCACTCCGGAGCACCCATATTACAAGCTTAGTCCAAAATCTTTGGAATGAATGTGGGAGAGTTAATTTTAACGAAATTATAAATAATCCGGTTGGTAAAGCCCCCAATATGAATTTCTTTGAAAATTTTGAGAATATTATTGATAGTGTGTTTGTGGAGGAGCTGAGATTTTGGGACTCCGGAGCTCGGTGGGTTGATGCACTCCCGGTTGTGCATCTAAACGTTTAGGGCCTAAATTCCTCGTTTGATGATATTCAATTATTATGTAGGAATTCGTGCCCTGCAATTATCGGTCTCTGTGAAACATTTTGAGCGAAAAAAATTAGGTACTTCTGGATATTCCCGGTTATATGTCGATATTTCTTAACCGCAAGACGGCCCAAAAAGGTGGACTCGGATTTTACATCCGAAATAATTTTCAGCCTGTACTAAGACATGATTTATGTACAAATAATGAAAAGGTATTTGAGTCACTTTTTATAGAAGTCCCAATCAACGCTAAGGAAAGGGTAATAATAGGCGAAGTATATCGTTCTCCAAGTGGGTCTATAACCCAATTTATGGGAACATTAGAAGATGTTCTTGGAAAAGTTTTTGCTGAAAAATCCGAAGTTGTATTGATGGGCGACTTTAACCTTGACCTTGCGGAACCGTCATCTAGACAGGCTTCTGATCTTTTTGTCTTTACTAATTTCGTATAGATTAGCTCCTTGTATAAACATACCGACAAGGATTTCTAACCAGACAGCAACATTAATTGACAATATTTTTTCATTACTACACTCCATTAAGAACGAAGAACTGCTTTCTGATACTTCCGACCATTTGCCAGTTGCAGCCTTGTTTCCAATCCTCCAAAATCCACAAAGATTAGTCCCCCAGGATACACCGGGATTCTGTTGCTCACCAGTGGAGCTGGATAAACTGAAAGAAGATCTGAGTACATCTTCATGGGACTTTTCATTACCAGAAAATATTAAATATTAAAAATATTATTAATCCTCATTGGTAAACTTTCTCATCATGGTGTGCGTGGGGAAGCATTGTCTTGGTTCTCTTCATACCTTATAAACTATTGCCATGGAAGATACAGACAAGGAAGTTCCAAATGAATACGGAGTACCCCAAGGTTTTATTCTTGGGCCAACCCTCTTCCTGATATATGTGAACGACCTCTACCGACTTCTTAACACCAAAATTTCCAATGTTTGCTGTGGATTGTGTCACAAATGTTACTCTCAAACTATTTCGGCGTCCACATCTGATAGTCGAGAATAACTGGTAGCATTTGCAGATGACACTACTCTAGGTGCTGCAGCTCCGAATGAGTTATCCCTTATTCTAAAGCTTCAAGCAATGACTGAAAAGATACTCAATTGGTTTGACATAAATCAACTAGCTTTAAATGTAAAAAAGTCGTACCTTCTTATTTTTTCCCGTAAAGGTGTGAGCTGCCCCAAAATTACTGAGCTTCCTACACCAAGAGGCTCCATAAGTCGCCCCCCGGATCGATATGTGCGATTCCTGGGAGTTCTTTTGGAAGAAAATGTATCGTTTAAGTCGCACGTTCAAGTAATAAGAGTGAAACTTTCCCGTGGACTTGGAATCATCCGTAAATTAAAGCGTTTATTTCCTTTTCCTATACTCCGTCTTTTATATTTCTCTCTCGTTTTCCTTTATATATGTTACTGTTCGTCTGTGTGGATGTCTACATTTTCTTCTGTACTTGCTCCTGATCATATTCTTCATGAGAAAGCGGTAAGAGTTCTCCAGTCGACTACACACACTCCTGTTAATCTCCTTAAGATTAGAGATATTTATGTTATATCTCTAGCTTCGTTGGCATATCAACTCTTCCACGGAGATCTCCCATTTCGTTTTTCTGGACTACTTAAGCTAGTAGGGGAAGTAAATTTGTTCGCAGTTCGAAACAGGGTAATGATTCCGGCTACTCCCTCGGTTCGTTCAGACTTTGGTCGGGTCGTAACTGTGGGACGTGCTTGGAACTTGGTTCCTGCTGAGATTCGTCAGTCACGAACACTTGGCTCCTTTAAAAGACAGATGAAAAGTTTTTTACTAAAGGTAAATATTAAATAATTTATAGTTGTTCTATAGTGTTTTTGTTTGTTTTGTTTTTTTTTTGGGGGGGGGGGGGGCTGTTTTTTTTGTTTTGTTGGCGTTGGATCCTCGATGATGTAGAGAATTTTTTTTTTATTTAATGTCGGGTGATAGGAGGGTCGCTGTTTTGTGTGGACTGTCGGTGAGTTGACTTCTTTTCCTTATAATTAGACATTGTTTAGTATTGTTTATGCCAAGTTTTAATATTAGTCATTTATTCTGTGTCGTTTCCCAAATAACGGGCCATTGAGCCCTTTGGGATATTGTTTTTGTTATTGCTATTTAAGGAAATAAATGGAACTTGAACTTGACAATAAATTTTCAACCCTGTATACATTAAATAAATAAAAAATGCATACAATAAAGTAATACTATGGAATATTTCCAGAAATTAGAACAGCATGGTCAATTCCAACGCCAAATTTTCATGTTAATCGTCTAATATGTTTAGCATAGTCAAGAAAATAGAAAGTGATCATGGAGTCGACGAGCACAAAAACAACATTATAAATTCTGGCACATGGCAAAAACGAGACCTACCACATTGCCTGAGCGATCCACGCCCTAATTCGGAGCAAAAGGAGCTAAGTCGTGACTTGGTGCATAACGAGCTAAATGCACACATGGTGAAATGACGAGCAATTGGACTCCAAAAAAAAGGCCTAGGTATTTAGGATCACCTTTATGGGGATGAAAGGACCTTGATAAACGGGACAGAGGTGAAAAGGATGGGTCACTATAATGGTTGGAGTCATAGCTGCAGCCTACTAAAGGATGAACCACGGCCCATAGTAACCGAAATTAAAAATTCTAGATCGTATTCTAGATCATATACTTCCTAAAATGCTCCTCCATTGGCAACCGGAAGGCACTCGCCCCCGATGAAGGCCAAACAAAACGCACTGTAGAACGTACGAACATCACAGAATGAGCCCTCGAGACGAGTCTCATCTCAGAGTGAAAGGACATCTACGCAGCGGCCCACACAAGGGAAGGTTAGAGGCTAATCACTGACGCCCTGTGTGCCTCTGGAGGAACTAGAGAAGGGCTAAGGTAAGGCAAGTGGGAAAAGATGGACATTTACAGCTGATTCAGGAATGGTAACAAATATCTTGAATAGTCTTAATATTTTTTTAGCAAAGCCCAGACCAACTTCTTTGTCTGGTTTATGATTACGAAATAAAAATCAATTAAGAGCAAAAACCAGCGCAAGGGAATTCTCTTTTCTCTCTTTGCTGTAAAAATATTTGACCTAGAATATATAAAGGCAAATATGTGGAATAGGTAGTTTGTTCAGGTAGGAGGTAGAACTGCCGTTGAAAAGCTTCGAAGTCTCGTTAAGGTTGGGATTCAGGTACAAATGAGGGAGGTAGAACTGCTGCTGAATAAGGAAGCTTCAAAGTCTTGTTAAGGTTGGGAAGGTGTCAATAACGTAATTTTAGTTGACAAAGAACAATCACGAGGGCAGTCAAAAAGTGGCGTGTTGCTCTAACACTGTTCTGTAATGGAATCCTACCTTGAGACAAAGTGTCATGAACTGAACTACTGAATTCATACGATGTTTTAGATGTTTTAGAATTTAGATGTTTAAATTATATCAAAATATCACTGAGCATAAAGACTGTTTTTAAATCTAGAGGATATCCATGGAGGTTATTTCAAATTTTCTTTTTATTTACTGAGAATCTTAACAGACAGCACAAGCACTGGCGTTATTCACAGAAATAATTCATTTATATTTGCGCCAGCGCTATAAATTCAAGCTTAAAACAGAAATAAACCGAACAATCACTCCACTCCTATGAAGAGGTTTGTTTTTTCGTAAGGCAAAGGAAAAGGTGGAATTTCCAATTCTATTTATGGAATAAAACACCAATTACTAAGTGTTTTAATTTTTTACTACTGAAGCTGAAAATTCTAAACCCGATTCATAGACAAAATTAGATTCGAATGTTCTTTTGCTAAAATGAACATTACAAATTTGTGTCCTTGTAACTCCTGGGACTAATAAATGTAGAAAAAATGATGCTGTCATTTATTATATTTTTGTCATCAAAATACTGATACGCCCTTTTGGCAACTTGGATGCACCTAGTATCTTTTAATTTAGTGGAACTCCCCCTCCCCCCAATATTCCCCAAAATTTTCAACTTACTAACCTTGGCCATTCATGAGCAATTGCAGATACGTCCTCTTGACAACCTTTATGCACAATGCACATAGTGCCTTTAGATAAGTATATGTTGCAGCTTTGAGATTTTTCAAGAAACATACTATTTAAAAGTTTTCGAGGGGTTCGAAACTTCAATTTTAATGTACACATTGAAAGAAAGGATTCTGATTAAAAACCTGAGACAATTTAGAGACTTGAAAATAACAATCAGCTGTAAGACCGAGGTCATCTTTGTCGATGAGGGGCAAGCAACCTTTCCTAGCTGGTATACCTACTACTAGTTCCTGATACATGTGTCCAGACAGGTAATGTGTCTACATTTCTTTTGTTTCTGATGCATTGAAGGTAAGAAAATTTCTCTCCACGTGGTTACGTAGCAACCATAAATAAAAATACATAACAATAAAGTGATTTACTAATCACGAGATTTACACAATGACATGTAATTACTATATAATAATGGTTGTAGCGGAAGCGACATCCTAGTTAAGGATGTCGCAGCTGCAGCTGTAGCAATATGGCGCAGCTGTAATAGAGAGCAATAGAGAGCAGCTGCAGCAATATGATTCTGAAAAGTTAGGGCACACTAGGGATCTCTTAACAACTAGACCTAGACCTAGAGCGGATATTTAATTGCAACTAGCAACTAGATTAGTAGTGTAAGAAAAGGAAACGATCAAAAATGGGGTTTTTAAGGCCAAAAGAGAATACTGAATAAACAAAGCGAATATTTCGAGAAGAGAACCGCCTCTCTTCTTCAGCTCGAAACGATATAATATAATCAAGGAAAGTGCCGAAGAAAAAAACAATAAAACAAACGCGGAAAGTCAATGTGAAAAAACAAAAAACCAATGAAAAATCTAAAAAATTAAAAGATGAATAAAATTCAATAAAAGCCAAAAAATATATAAGAATTAAAACCAAATACCTATCAACCATAAAGCGAGTCATTCGCCAATATCCACGATTTGCACAAAATGGGTATTACATATTTTCTGAAAATTTGCATACTAACATTTTCCAGTGCGAAAGATCAGTTCCGACTTTAGGAAATTTGTTTAGGGCCTTAATTTTGGAAAAATATTTTTACATGAATGACATGACATTCATATGCGTCTCTTATCATTATGTTTCCTTTGTTAGTGTTTACAAGCCTGCTTAGCTCGTCGGACTTCTAATCCGAAGGTCATGGGTTCGAATCTTACAGTTGCCGGTTTTTCTTCCTTTCGAGCTTAGCTCCCTGTTGGCT
Source organism: Artemia sp. Kazakhstan ARC1039 (assembly GCA_029168905.1). Lineage (NCBI taxonomy): Eukaryota > Metazoa > Arthropoda > Branchiopoda > Anostraca > Artemiidae > Artemia > Artemia sp. Kazakhstan ARC1039. The sequence continues at coordinate 34,590 of JAQQPU010007293.1, forward strand.
CTATTTAATTATTTGTGTTGTTTATATTTGTCTGAAATAAAATCTCTCTTTCTATCTATCATTGGAAAGTTTTTTCCACAGTCGAATTTTTCCACAAGTTTTGTATGAGTAACGTCACAAATACTTGGAATAGTTATAATTAGGGTGACCAGATTTTCTCAGACCCAATGCGGGACATACCAAAATTTGAAGAGCGTTGGAAGGAGCAGGAAGTGTGTGTGGTTTCATAAAAACACTCAAAAATGTTTCTTAAGCTTTTATCGTCTTATGTCATTATATTTTTATTTTAATCATATTTGGCTGATGAATGCACTTTTTTTAGAAATATAACATTGTTTTCGATTTCCTTCTTAAACTCATCACACGGTTTCCTTCCGAATAGGCAAGAATTTAGAACAAGAATTTCAAGAATTTCTGATTCCAAATAGCCTATAACATTCCTTTGTGTCAGAAAAGAACTTTGAACCCCACCCCCCCCCCCAACCCTAGAGTGTAAATATATATAGCCTACTTTGAATTCAGAGCCATTCAAGGGCAGGGAGGGCAACCAGGGCAAGCTGCCCCAAGCATCTTGGCTAGGGGTTTACCTTATAGTACAATAAATCACACTTAATAGCGATAGGACAAATCCTGTGTCTAAAACATTTTTTATGAATATATGGGAAACAATATTAAACTTATTAAAGTAATTCTATTTTTTTAAAATCTAAAAATGTTTTAATCTTTTTGAATCTTTTTAAAAAAGCAGGACATTTTGCAGGACAATTCGAATGCGGGGCGAGGTTTCGGAATCCGGGACTGTCCCGCACAATGCAGGACGTCTGGTCACCCTGGTTATAAGATTTTTCTTGAGTGTCTGTGTTAAATATTTCAAAAAGCAGATTACAATTTATATGGTTGTCGATAGAGGACAATAATTTGTCGGTGTAAAAATGCAAAACAGGTTTGTCGAATAAAATGAATAAAATAAAAGTTATTAAAAAAAACTGTCTTTAAAAAAAACTGTCAGATGACCGAAGCTCGGTCACCTGACACTACGTAATATACTTGCAAAAAGATTTGTCAATAAGAGGCATAAAAAAAAAACACAAAAAAACATAGCAATTCCTATCTTGGGAGAACCGGAGCATAAAATTCTAAGTCAATGTATCCCCGTCTCTAAAATTCTACGTCCGTTATCCTCCCCCTTCCCACTCCCTTAAAAACCAGAAACACAGGTTTTTAAGTTTAAACTGAAAGTTCAAACTCGATTCTCGAGCCGTGAGAAAAAACAAGGTATACATACGAACTATGTGTGAAAATCTTGCCCTTTTATTGAAGCCTGTTAAGTGAATGGAGTCTTCATAGAGATACAATCACTTTCTTTAGAACAAATATAACAAAAGACACATACTCTCTAGTGAGCAATAAAAAACAATTCACTCGTCTGATATCTGAGAAGCATCTACAGTATTACCTCACAGTTTTCAGATAAGCTATTATTTGAATCAATCCAACCGACATTCTTATTTGTATAAAATAATATCGTGTGGCCTATTCCACAAATACTTCACCAGCTTTTTTAGAAGGAATACATTAACGACCAGTCTTCTGAGGGATGAAAAGAAGGGTAACCAGGGGCGGATCCACATATTGTTTCTAGGGACCGCGTCTCCCCCCCCCCCCTCCAAAAAGTCGAGAAGAGAATCAGTGCAACCTTTTCCATGAATAGTAAACAAAAATATTCTTGACAGGCTTGCTTGAAAATAATTACTGTAAACAGATAGGGTAAATATATAAAAAATATCTTGGGATTATTTTAGATGAAAATTTGTCGTTTCATAAATATGTAAAAACGCTGTCGTTAAAAATTTCCCGAAATATTGGCATGCTAACTCGTCTTCGTCACTTTTTTCCTAAAGCTATTCTAAAATCTATTTATTATTCTTTCGTCCACCCATATTTTCTCTATTGCATTTCGGTTTGGGCATCTACCTTTCCGTCTGTTTTCAAATTTCTCCAAATACTTCAGAATAAAGCAATGAGGATTCTTTTTAATGTTGATTGCAGAACTTCAGTTAGACACCTATATGGGACTTCAGGAATTTTCTCTTTGGACCAACTTCATTTAATTTCTATCTCTAGTATTTGTCACGATTATCAATATAGTAATTTACCTGTAAATTTCTCCGGCATTTTCTCAACTAATTCTCAATTTCATAATTATCCTACTACGCATCGTTCAGACTTTTCGTGCGAAATTCACCCGACATCGAGAGCGGGATTCAGCATCCGTCACATTGGCCCAAAAATCTGGAACTCAATTCCAGCATCAGTTCGAGAATGCAGCAACAAGCGACATTTTCTAAGACTGGTGAAGAAATATCTTATGACATGCTAAGCATTTTGTTCATTAGGGTTTTCTTTTTCGTTGTTGTAAAATTTAGTTAGAAAATGGCTGTGTATTTTCGTTGGCAATATTTTCAGCGCTAAAGTATGCCACCAGGCATGTGCGCTGTTTTGTGACATTTATTTATGTACGTGTTATAAATAAAAATATTCTACTCATATTCTACTCTAACTAATAATATACATAAACAACAATACATAATATATATAAATAACTAATGCGATGAAGCTAATAATAATGTAATAGCCAAATAAAATCTAAAAGCCGAATAATCATGCAATAAAATCAATGTATAATAATACAAGCAAAAAAATTGTGACTTACCCTCCAAAGAAATTAGCCTCTTTTATATCAGTAGTAGTATTACAATGCCCACAGAATCGTTGTTCGTAATCATAGGCGGATTTCCTCCAAGACACTTCAGAAGGTGAGAGGTTTCTGTCATTATTTAATCTGGCCATAATTTCATAATGGCTTCCTTCAATGCTCATTTCTACGTAGCTTGAGCCTGATTGAGTACGCCCTAATAATTAAATAATATAAAATTAAAGATAATACAATTGTTTATAATCGGAATAAAAGTATAGTACGAGTATAAATATAATTATAGAATATAAAATAGAAAATAATAAAAATTATTGCAATTTTAACCAGAAAATATTTTGCTAAAGTTTTTGGATTCATTTTATTTCTAATTTATTAATGTTTCTCATTTAACCTTTTGATATTGACACCAAACTTTATTATTTTTTATTTACTTGAAAATTAATTAATCTTACGAAATTTTCTTTTCCTGCATATTTACCTTCGAAATATCTGATATTTTCATTTAATAATGAGCTTTCTCAATTTTCTGAGCTTTTTAAACTGAACTTTCTGAAAATATGTCAGGTAAAAAGTACAGCGTAAACACCTATGTTTTTTCTCTCCTTATAATTGAGGAATGAGCTCATAGATACTAGAACATCCCTTTAAAGTCTCATTGACGGTACTAACAAACAGCCCCATATCAAATTTCGTGGAGACAAAGAAAAAAAAATTGTTTTCTTTTATTTTAATAATTTTAACTTAATTTCAAATTCAGCTGTAATTCTTCAACTTCAATTTATTTTTTTATTTTAACTATGGGCTAAAATTGAGTCACTTAATTTAGCAAATGATTGTGAAAACCGACTTGAAATGGGCGGAGACAAAAATTTTAGCCTTTATAATGCCTTATCTATACATCCCTTGAAAATAAAGATATTTTTACAAACAATTTATAGAAACAGTAAATAAAAATGAAGACAAAAAATGAAAAAGACAACTTAATATTACATATTTACTAGTACTACTAACAACTCACCGTAGCACCAAGCCGCCTGAGGCCAACACAGCTAAGCAGGCTTCTCCTCCATCGCAATCTATTCAAAGCCTCGCTTTTTACACTCACCCATGAAGTTCCCATTTCCTTTAAATCTTTCTTTATGACGTCCTCCCACCCCAGGCGATGACGACCTGCTTTCCGTTTAGCCCTAGACGGTTGGCCGAAAAGAACAATCTTCGGCAATCTGTCATCCTTCATCCGCACAACGTGCCCTAGCCACCTCGACCTTTCTTTCATTATAGCCCGAGAGAGCGGTATTGAACCACATTTTTCGTATAGCCTATTGTTTGAAATACGGTCAGTCAGCCGGGTACCCAGAACAATCCTTAAGCAATTTCTCTGGGAAACATCTAGCAAATCTTCATCCGCTTTTCGGAGCGCCCATGCTTCAGAGCCATATTTGACCACAGTCATCACTGTAGCTTCTAGTATTCTAATCTTGGTGTGCAGACTTATCTTCCTATTCTTCCAAACTTTTTTAACTGTGATAAAAACACCCTGAGTCTTGGCTATTCTACTTTTGACATCTTCACTGCTCCCACCATCTTTACTAATAATACTACCAAGGTAAGTGAAGCTGTCTACCTGATCAATCTTTTCATTACCCAACTTCACCTTTTCATCTTCACTTATTCCTAGCCTTAGTGACTTAGTCTTCTTAACATTAATTTTCAAAACCTATTCTAGCACCCTGAACTCGCAAAACCTCAAAAACTTCATTCATTTTGCTCACACTTTCATCTAGGATGCTTAAATCATCAGCAAAATCTAAGTCCAGGAGACTTTTTCCTCCCCATTTCATTCCGTGGTCTCCCATAGCCTTTCCTGTGCTCCTTAAGACAAAGTCCATCAAAATAATCCATATAAAGGGGGATAGAACACAACCCTGCTTAACTCCTGATTTAATACAAAACCAGCTGCTAACCTCATTTCCTACCTTAACCGCAGCAATGTTATTCTCGTACATAGCACTAATCACTTTAATGTATTTGTCTGGTATACCATACAAGGATAAAACCTTTACTAAAGC
>JAQQPU010007294.1:0-39373 GCA_029168905.1 Artemia sp. Kazakhstan ARC1039
AAACGATCATAGCAAACATAAATATAACATATGCAAATAAAGCTGAATAAATATATCTTCAAATGAGTAAAAATAAAATTGAATCTTCAAATCAAACTTAAAACGAACAAAAATTACTTCAAACAGGAATTTGGCTGCTGCCCTTTTCTCGCTTCCCTAACTGTAAAAGTCCAAAGCTTGTTGCGCCATTTGCGCTTTACTGAAAACAAAATACATTACAAATATTTCCACTTATATTTATAACATTAAAAAATAAAAATAGAAATTGCAGTGAAATAAAAATTTCACTTGCCAAGTTTCCAAGAATTAATATAATTATATATAAAATTTTCGGCTTATTTTCATTATTTCTTTCCAGTTGTGTTGATTATTAAAGTGATTTTATATTTATTTTTGTCGATGTTTTGAAAAACAAAAGTATAGTGTTCAAGATAGATACACTTAGGTTTCAATGAAACGCATCTATATTAGTTCCTGCTATCTTTAGATTTTCTATGATCGTTTTTTGAATTTCTGCTTGTTTTGGGTTTTATTTATTCTTTATAATAATATTGATCGTTTTGAGTTTCAATTATAATAGAAATTTCCTTCTGCTGGTCTTTAATAGGAATCTTTAGCTTAATATGACTCTTTAGTTTTCTTAAAAAACTTCTTTTTTGGAAATATTTTTTATGCAATATACAGTAAATGACAAAAGGCTAGGAAAAGGAATGGATCCTTCTGTATTTTCGACTTGAGGTTATTTTCAATCCCGTTTTTATTTGTAGTTTTGCAAACAAAATGAAAAGGTAATCAACCACTGAAAATGTTGGAAAACAATTTTTTTTTTACAGTGTACAGAAAAAGAAAAGTTTTCTATTCACTGATTCATTTGATGTTCTGTCATTATAATATCGGTACTTGTTAGTTATCCCGACCACAATCAAGAACTGAAGTTAAGTCAATTCTAATGAAATATACGGTACTAAAACATGATGAAAATATAATACTTTAATAAAAAAATTATGGAAACTACAGCAGAAAATTATGCAAAGTAGGCCGCCCAAAACGCACTATATTAAATACCTAATCTAACAAAATACCAACTCTATACATTAAATACATAATTGAAATATATCTGCATACTAGTTTATCTCTCTGAGGCTAAGCTGATTATCTCCGAGTACACACAAAGAAACAGAGAGAAACCGGTTTTATTACAGAGAGAAAACAAAGTGTGGTCCGTATATTTAACAAGTACCAAAATATCAAATAGAAACAGGTCGGTTAATGGTTACAAGTCAGCGGCCAAGAGGAATGGGAGGGAATTGCCCCCCTCCCCATAGAAAACACATTAAACCGAACATTTCGACAATATTTGCAAAAATTAAAATTTATTGGAAAAAAATACTTACTAATGATTTTGTTCTGGCCTTGTTAGATTATTTGGTAGATTATTTGATTTTATTTTTGCTCATTTTTGTTTAATGGAGTTCTTTAATTTTCTTTGAAAAACTTAATTTGTGGAAAAAGTTTTTTTAATTAATGTTTTTACTTTTATAAATTTGATAAATCAAATAATTTTAACATTTTGATAATTAAATATCAGTATATGTATAATAAACTGACAATGCACATTCATTTGTATTTTTTTCAGTAAAGTGCAAATTTTGTTCTGGCCTTGGGAAGGCATAGGGGTTTAGCGCCCAACTTATGTTAATTTCTGCTCGTTTTGAGTTTGACTCGGTTATTTATTTTAATTTCTGTTCGTTTTGGGTTTCATTTATTTATCGATGCTGATTTGTGGTAGTTTCGAGCTTGGTAGATTATTTGATTTTATTTTTGCTCATTTTTTGTTTAATGGAGTTCTTTACTTTTCTTTGAAAAATTTATTTTGTGGAAAAAGTTTTTTGATTAATTCTTTCAAAAACTTATTTTGTGAAAAAAGTTTTTTTAATTAATTTCTGTTCGTTTTGTATTGACATAGTCTTTTCAGGGAAAAAGAAAATAATGCTTTAAATCTTTTCTTTTTTTAAGACTTTATAGTTTGGCCTGCTATTTGTATGCTGGAGAAAAATCTTTCATCAATTTTTAATAACATACACCCTTTTGAAAAACTGGACACAAATAGTAGTGTTTAATTTAGTTTCATACCTCCTCTAGTTGACCTGAAATGGAAAACTTGATACCATTCGCAAAAAAAAAAAATCGGTATACTTTCTTTGATAGCTTGGATATACTTACGCTATTTTGATTTGGTTAAATTTTAAGAGCAGAAGTAGCCCCGAAAGTCTGAACATAATGTTCAGTCGTTCTTGGAATACTGCTGAGATGCCTTATTGGGAACTAGCATTAACACAGTGCATTTTGATTTAATCTTAAGGCAACATTTAGTTCTTAAACATAATAGGTAAATGGGAGGGTGGGCGTGGGAGAGGGATTAGTTGCCCTCCAATCACTTTTGACTATTAAAAAGGACATCAGCCCTTTCTACTTTCAATCAAATGAGCCCTTTTCAAAGTTCCCACGACAACTCCCTCGATACGAAGTGACCTGGTCTAAATTACTACAACAACAAAAATAATACATTATACCCACATCGATCTTTACTATAAAAATGTCAAGCCTTCCAATCACTTTCCAGTATTAAAAAGAGCTATTTCAATTTCCAAACAAATGAGCCCTTTTTGAAATTTTTACAACAGCTTCCTATACACCCCTTATATGCCCCCAGGGCATAACTTACAACCCTTGCACTGAGGGCTCTGAGGGGGTTATCATCCTAAAAGACCTAATTTCCAGAACTTTCGACTACGTTGAACAACATGGATATCTCAAAATTTTGATTGGATGTGTTTGGGGAAATGGTGGGCGTGACAGGGGGGTTAGTTTCCCTTCAATCACTTTCTACCATTAAAAGGGCACTAGCCATTTCAATTTTCAATTAAATGAGCCCTTTTTGATGTTTTTACAAGACGGCTTTCTATAAAAAACCTTACATGCTCCCAGGGCATAACTTACATCCCTTGCCCTGAGGGTTGTGGGGGGGATGGGTTGTCAACCTTAAAGACCTAATTTCCAAAGCTTTCAACTACGTTGAATAAAATGGCTATCTAAAAATTTTGATTGGATGTGTTCGGGGAAAAGGTGGGCGTGATAGGGGGGTTATTTGCCCTCAAATCAATTTCGACAATTAAAAAGGGCACTAGCCCTTTGAATTTCCAATCGAATGAGCCCTTTTTCATGTTTCTACTACAAAGATTTCAATAAAAACGTTATAAGCCCCCAGGCCATAACTTATATTCTTGCCCTGAAGACTTTGGGGGGAGTGTCCTGCTCAAAGGTACAATTTTCTGAACTTTAAACTGCGTGGAACAAAATGGCTATCTCAAAATTTTGATTGGACATGTTTGGGGAAATGGTGGGCGTGGAAGGGGTGTTAGTTGCCTTCCAATCACTTTCGACTATTAAAAAGGGCACTAGCCATTTCAATTTCCAATCGAATGAGCTCTTTTTGAAGTTTCTACGATAACGCGTTCTATAAAAACCTTATATGCCCCCAGGGCATAATTTACAACCCTTGCAATGAGGGCTGTGGGGGAGTGTCCTCCTCAAAAACATAATTTCTATCTGGAAATCAAAATGCTGAGCAAAATGGCTATCTAAAAATTTTGAATGGATGTGTTTGGGGAAAAGATGGGCGAGAGAGGGGGGTTAGTTGTCCGCAAATCACTTTCGACTATCAAAAAGGGCACTAGACCTTTGAATTTCCAATCAAATGAGCCCTTTTCAAGTTTTTACGACAAAGATTTCAATAAAACTTATATGCCCCCAGGGCATAAATTATAACCCTTGCCCTGAAGACTGTGGGGGGAGTGTCCTGCTACAAGGTATAATTTCCTGAACTTTAAACTGCGTGGAACAAAATGGCTATCTCAAAATTTTGATTGGATGTGTTTGGGGAAATGGTGGGCGTGGAAGGGGTGTTAGTTGCCTTCCAATTACTTCCGACTATTAAAAAGGGCACTAGCCATTTCAATTTCTAATCGAATGAGTCCTTTTTGAAGTTTCTACGACAACGCGTTCTATACAAACCTTATATGCCCCCAGGGCATAACTTGCAACCCTTGCCCTGAGGGCTGTGAGGGGGGTTTTCATCCTCAAAGACCTAATTTACAGAACTTAAAACTACGTTGAATAAAATGGCTATCTCAGAATTTGGTTGGATGTGTTTGGGGACAAGGTGGGCGTGAGAGGGGAGTTAGTTGCCCTCCAATCAATTAAAAAGGGAGGTCGATTAAAACAATCAATTAAAAGGGAGGAAATCAATTTTCGACAATTAAAAAGGGAGGTCGACCTTTTAATTTCGAATCGAATGAGCCTTTTTTTAAGTTTCTACGACAACGCCTTCTATAAAAACCTTATTTATTTCCAGGGCATAACTTACAACCCTTTCCCTCAAGGCTGTGGGGGAGTGTCCTCCTCAAAAACATAATTTCTATCCGGAACAAAATAGCTATCTCAAAATTTTTATTGGATGTGTTTGGGGGAATGATGGGCTAGTTGCCCATCCAGTTGATGGGCATGTGTTTGGAGGGGGGGGCTAGTTACTCTCCAATCACTTTCGACTATTAAAAAGGGCACTAGCCACTCCAATTTCCAATCGAGTGAGCCCTTTTCGAAGTTTCTATGACAACTTATTCGATACGAAGTGCCCTGCTCTAAAGGAAAAAAATAATAATAATACATTGTGCCAACATCGCTCTTATATGTCCTCAGGGCATAACTTAAAACCCTTGCCCCGGGGGTTGTGGGGGAGTTTCGTCCTCAAAAACATATTTATAATCTGGAAATCCACTATGCTGAACAAAATGGCTATCCCCAAATTTTGATTTGATGTGTTTGGGGGAATGTTTTGCGTGGGGTGGGGGCTAGTTGCCTTCCAATCACTTTCGACTATTAAAAATGGGCACTAGCCATTCCAACTTTCAGTCGAATGAGCCCTTTTCGAACTTTCTACGACAATTCCTTCGATACGAAGCACCCGGGTATGGAAAAAAATAATACATTGTGCCAACATCGTTCTTTACTTATACAGCGCTATTGCGCTGCTAATTATAGAGGCTGTACACCAGAAAGAAAAAGAAAGAAGGGGAACAAAAACTATGGTAAAGTTTACATAAGCCTCGGCGGTTGTACCTTCCTCTAATAGGCGACATTTTACCATATGAGATGCGAATACACTGCTGAGCCCTGGCAACCAGAGACGACCATGTAGTCGAATTTGTATCAGAAAAAGTAATCCCAAGCCATTTCAACTTTGAGACACACTCCAGTAGCATTGCACCCGCATGTAAAGGAGGAACAATGTTAGAAATATTAAAACACAGAAATTCGCCTTTTAAAGCATTTACAGAGAGTCCAATCATACTCAAAGCATTATTAAGAACATTTAGATTCTTTCCTGGCCTAGCATGACTAACTAGCAGTACGTCATCAGCATAGTTAATTTGACTAACAGCAGCATTTTCTAAGAACACAGTAGGAGATAGCATTCGCAAACAGTCCGCAAGCACAGTTTTAAAAATATATGGAGACAGCACACCACCTTGCCTGACTCCTTTCTTTGCTGAGATTGGCTCAGATATATCAGACAACCATTTTAACCGAACCACCGAATTGAAATACCAATATTGAAGAACTTTTACGACGGAAGAATTGACTCCTGCTCTAACTAAGCAATGAAGCGCTTACGAATGTACAACGTTGTCAAAAGCACCCGAGATATCAACTGAGCAAAACTTCAGGCAATACGGCATACTGGAACAGCATGCTCATGAAGCAGGACACTGTAATTGGTCGATAGCTGGGACACTGACCTGCGTCCTTTCCCTTTTTCAAAACTGATGTTACGATTCCCGAAAGAAACCTATCTGGACCTAACGACTGGGCTAAACCCATTTGGAATAGGAGCTGAATGTGTGTTAACGATAATGGACACTTAATGGTGAAGTTACTGTAACACAGACCATCCATATCAGGAGCACTTGATTTCTTAACCCTCTTTAAAACCCGATATATATCACCACGAGATATTGACAATATATGGGCTTGCTGAAGAACTTGAGAAATAGTATTAAGCAATAAGGAAGAAAACATGGACTGGATAGAATGATTAAATGTAGAAAAAACACGAGCAAAATGAGCAACAAAATCAATGATTTTGATAATCGAAACAGTAGCAGGCATACACTTGCTGCCATTAATTATATTGGACCAAGACTTCCGATCCGAGGAGCCATCCAAAGCATTCAGACGGGCTTGACGCAAAGAAGATCTAAACTGACGTTTCAAATTTTGCTTAATTTCAAATATTTCACCAGACTTGGGCCGATCACAAGCAATCCAAAGGCGAAGCCAAAACTTGGCGCTTTGTTTAGCTTTTTCACTTTTGGGCACACATTCCACAACGGTTTTTTGGTGCCAAATCCAACATGTTCAACAGGAACTGAAGCTGAAGCAGCTAGCTTCAAACAATGCAAGAGCTGGTAGTAGTAACAATTTAAATCAATCTTAGCTGTCGGTGACCTGACGGAGGTTTGTAAAAGGTGAAAAAGCACTTTCAGGCTTGACAATAACGAGCAAAGAACATACAAATAACCTTCAAAATTTACTCGTTTCCAATTTGGCTTGTCAAACCATATATTATGGTTAGAAGAACGGTCATAAGCCAGTAGAGCAGGCAATTGAATTTCACAAGTTAAAAGCAAGTGATCATCCTTAATTTTATCATCCAAAAGAATCACAGGAGGAATCACGAGCAATCCGTTTGAAGCTATAATATGATCAAGGTTTGATCTAGCACCATCACGGTTATGAATATAGGTAAATTCTTTGTCCTTATTGACTACGTGATAGCCACTAGGCAAAGCATCAAAATACAGGCCACTTCTTTCAGATTGGGCCAAAAGAATGGCATTAATATCACCAAGTCACAATCCACCCCAGAGGACCGCACGTTTTTTTCAGCTTCACGTACAAAGGAGTGGTGTGTGGGTGACCGTTTAAGAGTATCTGTATTGGCTCTAGTAGAAAATGTTCCTCTTGGAAAACTATATCATAATCAAGAAGCTCATCAATAAGAAGATCTTAATCTTTGGTTCCGTTAATATTAAGTGAAACAAATCGAAATCTATTGCCACTAGTAATCATTTCTTATCCTTATTCAGAGCATTTTTTTTAACACTAAGCATCTGAGACTATAGGAAACATGATTTCCCCCCCCCCCAGTTGGCGCAATTCGGGCTTTCAGTACAAGGATTATCACGTATGTTACAATGTCCAGCGGCGCATCGTGAACACTTTTGATTAGTCGATAGGAGTGGGCAATTACCGACAATATGGTTCGGCGATAGACAACGGAGGTAACAACATCTAGGAGGTAATTTCTAGAAAGATCTAATTTTTAAAAACTCGTATCAAAACACAAACCATCCTTTATAGCTTTATTTACGGCAGCATCGTCAAGAAATTCAAGGCGGTAGGATCTGGAACTTCCAATTTTAGTTGGATCAACAAGACCAGGAATCATACTAATAAGCTCTGATTTTAGCACACCACCAGGGATGTCACACACAATGCCAAGCACTTTTTGATTAAGGACATGAGTGGACACATTAAGTTGACAAGTTGCAGCGACAGCGAGAGAGACGGCTGAGGCTTTATCTCGGGTATGAACTACCCATCTTTTCTTGACAGGATCAGATCTCACACTTACGATACCATCATGACCAACCAGGGTATCAAGGGTCTCTTTGCGCTCAATAGGATCTTTGAGGTCAGTAGGTGGGTTTTTTAGAATAACTGCATAGGACAGTTTCGAAGAGACAGGACGCTGTTGCATTAACGACGGAGGACATCCAATTTTTGCAGTCAGAAGAGTTCTCACACACTCATACAAAAAGCGTAATTCATAAAAACAGGAGTTTACACGGCAACTCAACCCACAAAAAGCATCGGCAGGAATGAGTGGTACTTAACTAGGGTGGTGGATAACAAAGACTGGCAGACAAAAATCATCAGTATCAAACTTTGTAATAGTATCGATAATATCAGAGACAATATTAATAAAAGCATTTGTACCCTCTCTCTTTGGCTGAAGGCAAAACTGGAAGATTTGCCTCCTCGCTTCAGAAGCCTGGGCGAGTGTAAAAAATTCAGACATATGTTTTTTCATAATATCTGGAGAAAAGCTTTTTTCAATACAGTTTTGGACAATATCCAGAACAGGACTATAAACGAGCAATCCAGGGGTCCACTCCATAAGAACCAAATGCTGAGTAAATACAGAATGAAGGAACCTAGGAACAAGAGAAGGGTAAGGATCCCCTCAACAGCTACCCGAAATTTACGAGTAACTTAATACCGGCAGGTACAATACGTCGCTTGCGGGAGGTTCCTTCCCCTCTTCTGCTAGTTCGCAGCACGCTTCTTAACGATATGAAATCAAAAATGGCGCTATAAAAGTTGATAAAATAGATGACGTGCCAATCTACCCAAAAAAAGATGACCTTGGTGAAAATACCCAAAGAAAAAAGCCTATTGCAATAACTGGAGAGGGTCTTACAAACACTACTTAGAAAAAAATGTATCTTTAGAGTGTAAACAACAATAGGAAAAAAAAAAACTCAAAATAATTTAGAAACTTTTTCCTGGCAACACAAAGAAGCAAACTCAGCAACAATAACAATGAACAACTTGAGGCATTTTACAATTCCTCAATAATAATAATAATAATAATAATAATAATTTATTTATAACCAACTGCACAAACAATGTGATAAAAAGTTGAGTAAAGAGAAAAAAGAAGAAGAATAAACACACACAGCACTAAAAGTAAAATAAACAAATAAAAAGAACATTCAATTAAACAAACGAACAATAATAATATATTTCTTACCACTTACAAAAGGGAAAAAAGTGAAGTACCAGGAAAGAAAACAAAAAATACACAAAAAAGAAACAACAAATTAGCTAAACAGGCTGATAAGACGATGGTTAGGACCAAGATGGATTGGTGCATCACCAATTAATTTCGAACTTAATTTTTCCACTGAAAGAACAATATCTGTTGCCTGATTGCCGGACTCATTAACCTCCGGTTCCGGAATGATCGCGGTAAATAAAGCAAAAACTTGCAATAGCGATAGTAATCCGCCTTGCCCCTTTTTACGTCACCTTTGTTCAGAAGGATATATACACCAGAGCAAAATAACACGGAATGGTCGCAAAGACTCGAGTATCAGCTTTGTTAGCGCTTGTCACCGGAAATGTCCACGATTTCCAACAATTTTAGAATAGCCCACTTTAAGCTTATTCTTAACATCACGAACTGTCTGAAACCGAAAAGAACTTAGTGAATTGCAGACGGAGATCCCGAGCCATCGAAAAGAGGTGACTTGAGGTATAGAAAGAGCTGCAATCCAAAGGATGAGACGAACTAATACCATTAAAAATAAGATATTCACATTAATCCACATTGCAAATGAACTTGCAAATGCAGCGGCGACGGATCGGACAGAACGCGCTAAACCAAACTCAGTTCAGCTAATAAGAAGTGAGTCGTCAGCATAAGCTAAGTATGATACGTCTGTGAATCCCGTAAGGCAAGAACTACGTATACCAGACAAAACATGTTCAATAGAAGCAATAAAGATATGGGGAGAGAGAACTCCCCCCTGCCTAACTCCACACTTAACTGGTATATGTCCAAAAAAATCCCCAATTCCTGACTTTAATCTTAGATATGAATTTGAATGCTAAAACTTTAGAACAAGAATCACAGACGCATTTACACCGAGTTGACTAAGATCATAGAATGCTTGGGCATGGCAAATACTATCGAATGCTTTAGATATATCAAGGGTACAAAAATGAAGACTATAACTATTTCGAGTGGCTTCCTTAATAAGCTGCACTAAAATGCTGTGAGCATGTTGACAACTCAAACCTGACCTGAATCCAAACTGGTTAGCCTCACAATTTGCAAATTCATCAATGTGTGGAAGCAATACAAATAATTTACCTAGAGTACGGGCAACAGTAATAGGCCTATACGAATTACATGAATGTAGATCTTTTCCTTTTTTTAGTATAGAAGTAACGCTTCCACATAAAAATGAATCAGGGACAATAGACCTAGAAAGGCACCTTTGAATTAATAACTGGAGGTGCGATACAAGTTCAGTGGAACGCGGATCAAGATGAGCCGCACAAATACTATCAAGGTCACAAGCCTTTGACTTCAACCGTCAAAGAGATTTCACAATATTAGATTTTTCAACAGGAATAATATGTCTTTGGCTCACCCTATTAGGATGAACCTTTGCCAGTAAAGCAGAAAAACGGCTATGAACAGCATAATTAATCCTGGAAAAGAAGCGTGTACAGTGATTAATCCACGACGATCTTGGAACAATATCACTGGAGAAAGAATCTTTGGAGTTTTGACGCATTCAACACACTTTTCCACTGTTTACTGTTAGATGGGAACTCAGCTCCTAAAAACCGAACTGCACGAAGATGACGCTATAAGCCAATTTTGTTTTCTGCTTGATGCTAAAAACTTGCCCACTAGAAGGTCTATCGCAAGCAATCCACAACTTTAACCAAAACTTGGCTTGGTTCTTAACTTTCTTAAGTCCCAGATCACACTTCCAAAAAGTCTTGCGGGTGTTAAGTCACAAGCGAATAAACGAAACCGGTATTGCTTCAGCTTGTTTAATTGAAGAGATGATATTTCTATAGTAAGCATTTAGCTGACCACGGACATCACTGACGAAATAACAGGCACCAAGAAGATGAAAAGGCACAGATATATTGGATAGCAGCAAAGCTAGAGTCGAAAGATAGTGACCAATTTGCAATACCCCAATCACGTTTGCAAGTCCATTTTTGAGGCTTAGGAGGAGCACTGAAGCTGATGGTAGAGCTAATAGATAGATCAAAAAAAAGAAGGAGGTGGTCATAGTCTCTCTCCTCATCGTCGACATGAACATCAGAGGAATGAAGAAGGGGCGAACACACACAATGGTCTAAATCAGAAATTGCCCCACTAGGCTATTATGGATATATGACAAGCTGAAATTTTTATTTATAATCCTATGCGCAGCTGGTACAGCATTTGGCAGGGTCTCAGAACGACTGGATGGTAACTAAATGTTGCAATTCAGATCACAGGCAAGTAGCCATGAGTAGACAAGACATTGGATGCCACTAATTAGACCTTGTAGCTTATCACAAGACTTGGCAAAGCTTGAGAACGACTGTACCGACTTTTTATCATGCGGCAGGTAAGCATTTATTAGGACAGTGTCACCAAGTCTTACAGCTAGGAATTGCTCAGATGAGTGGTAGCACACCGGGGATAAATCTGCATGATTCCGTCTGATATAACACGCGAGACCACCAGAAGGCCTACCCCGAGTCTGTCTAGCGTTGGTACTAAACACAATGTGATAACGATTCCTTCGCAAAAAGTTCACGCTACAGGCAGTAAGCAATTGTTCCTGCAGGAAAAGGACATCAAGACGGATCAACTTTTCCTCCAGGCTTGACACTTTATCTTTAGTCCCATTAATGCTAAACAAACACAAAAAGATTTTGCGACACTTCATTTATGAAGGCACCCAGTAACGTTCTTAACAAGAGCTTGGAGACGGGGACAGCGAAAACTAAATGCCACATGATCACCTCCACAGTTTGCACATTTTATGGGATTTGTACAATGGGTTTCCTTGCAGTACTCATGAGGACCGGAGCATATTGAACATTTATAGGAGGTACTGGGACAGTTAGCAATTAGATGCTCAGGAGACTGGCATTTTCTACAGCATCTTGGGATTTTCTGAAATTCATAGACACGGATCAGTTTATATTCAACTTTCAGTCCCAATCTAAGAGCGGAAATAAAAGATCCTTGATCACTAAAAGCAATCTTGACACACCGTGAATTGCCAATCCGGGTGAATGAATGAACAACTTGAGTGGTCGAGGATATATCATACAAATACCGAAAATATAGTACTTTAGTAACAAAATTATGGAAACTACAGCAGAAAACTATACAAAGTAGGGCGTCCAGAACATACTATAATAAGCAATAACCTAACAAAAATACCAACTCTACATATTAAATATTTAATCAAAATATATCTGCAAACTAGCTTACCTCTCTCAGCCTAAGCTGATTATCTCCGAGTGCACACAGAGATACAGAGAGAAACCGGTTTAATTACAGTAAGAAAACAAAGTGTGGTCGGTATAATTAACAAGTACCAAAATATCAAATAGAAACATTTTTTTTCGACGTAACACCTTTACTCAGTCAGTATCTAGCTATTGAAGAGTGAACTCCTATAATCGGATTACTTTTCAAGTTAAAAGGATTAAATTTGATATTATTTTGGACTTTGCCATTGCGTAATTTGATGCAAGTGTAAACTTCTACGTGCGGATTATAGCACTCATTATAGCTGTCACTCAAGCAAAATTTGATGGAGGAATGAAACGGATTCAGGCGTTGCTGGATAAAATATTAGCAGAGCAGAAAAGTTTTTCTGTCTCAATAATTTCCCTTCAAGATGAAGTTAGGCAAATATCAGCTGAAAATGCGAATCTAAGAGAGGAATCTAAAAAGCTTCGAAATGATCTAGAGCAAGAAAAATTGCGGAATAACGATTTGGAGAGTAAGCTTCTGGACATCGAAGGGAGAGAAAGAAAGTTGAATTTGATTGTTCATGGTCTGCCTACTGAAAAGCATAATCAATCAGTGACTAGCAACGTAAAGTCTCTTCTTTCTGACTAATTGCAAGTTACCGAGGACATTTCTCTTACCAAGTGTTATCGCCTTGCGAGAAATAGCAGTTCAAACATCACTAGTAGGAAAACTAGTGTTCGACCGGCCCCTGTTTTTATATCGCTAGACACAGATCATAGCATTCAGGCGATTCTTAGTGAGGTGAATAAGTTGAAGGGTAGTGTAATTCGCATTTGCACTGATCTCCCACCAAATTTAAATTTCCTACGGAATGAGCTATTGTCTAAGGGAAATGACATGCGTGAGTCGGGTTCGGTTCATCTTACGCGTATTAAACAAAAAGGGAGTAAATTATGGCTCGAGTGTAAAAAGTCTCCGTCTTCACAGTGGGATAAGATTGACTAGTTACGGTGATTAATAGTGACATTCGTTTAGTGAGATTATTTTTATTACTTTATGTAATGTTTCTCTGTTCATAGGATCTATTATTTTTATTTATTGAGAGGTTTTTTGCCCCTCTGTAGACTTATTATAAGTTTATTTTCTGTTTTTTTTTAGTGTTTCTATTATTTTTATTTCTTGTGAGATTTTTGACCCTCTGAAGCTTATTATAAGTTTATTTTCTGTCTTTTTTGTGTGTTTCTA
The DNA here is from genome assembly GCA_029168905.1 of Artemia sp. Kazakhstan ARC1039. Taxonomy (NCBI): domain Eukaryota; kingdom Metazoa; phylum Arthropoda; class Branchiopoda; order Anostraca; family Artemiidae; genus Artemia; species Artemia sp. Kazakhstan ARC1039. The sequence continues at coordinate 13,442 of JAQQPU010007294.1, forward strand.
TTTATATGAAGTAATTGAGTACAATAATTTTTTCTGTATCCACATTTCATGTTACAATGAATAAGTTCAGTTTCTTTCTCTTGTTTCTATTTATTTTCAAGCAGTTTCTTTTTCTTTCATCATTATTTTCGAGTTCTCGCTGGTTCAGTTGTTTTTGCTACGTTAAGACTCAGACGGTGTGCATTTTGCGTAAGTTTCTGCTAGTCCTGATCATAATTCTGATTATTTACGTTGGACGATAATTGTATTGGGGATAGACTGAGAGACCTAGAGTCTAACCCTTTTGACTTTTCCATTTTCCAGAGCCATGATAAATTTTTTGGAAATGAGATAAATGATGGTGGGCTAATTAATTTTCCAAAATGTAGATATAAATTATCTTCCGAGGTTTCTGATCTTCCCAGTACCGGGGTTGTGAGAACAGGATTTATAAATTGTAGAGGTTTTTTTAGTTCACAGGATGATCTTGTCGATGTAGTTCATAAGCTATCTTGTCATGTCGTTGGATTCTGTGAGACTTTTCTTATAGACACGGCTCCTCATATTGCTTTTCCTGGATATCAATTTACTTTCAAAAACCGACTGACAAGGCGCCAAGGTGGTTTGGCAGTATTAGTTAAAGATGGTATCTCTTTTCGACGCCTTGTAAATCTAGAAGGTTCTCATGACGAAATGCTTTTTGAAGTAATGGTAACTGAAATTAGTCTTGGAAAAAAGGATATAGTTTTTTGCGTAGTATACCGACCTCCTTCTTCTCCAGTCAAGTCTTTCCTCTCTAAACTCCATGATTTTTTGCATCAACCTCATTTTCAAAATAAAGATGTTATCCTCTCCGGAGATTTCAACATTCACCTTCTAGAAGCTTCAAATAAAGCTTCTGTTGATTTATTGTCTTCTTGCTTTTCTGCATATCTGCTTCCTACTTGCCTGATACCTACAAGAATTTCACCTAGTTCTGCTTCTCTCATTGATAATATTTTTACAACCTTACCAATTAAAGCAAATTTTGCTGTTTTAAGTGATATATCGGATCATTTCCTGCTGGTTTCAGATTTAGCTTTTACTTATAAAATACCGCAGGTAAGTATGGAACGTCAAGTACGGTTAATAAATAAAATAAGATCAAAGCACCTGAATGAAAGCTTTGGTCTATTGGATTGGCAGGATGTAATATCCACGGAGGATACAGATGTGACAACTGATACTTTCCTAAGAAATTTCAATTGCTGCCTTGATTCTAGTTGCCCATTTGTTACGAAGAGAATGTGCAGAGAAAAATTTCCTATAAGGCCGTGGATAACGTCTGGAATTTTGATATCAGTTAATAAAAAAAAAACCAGTTATTTAAAAAGCAGTTAGAAAATCCAACTGATTATAATATTAAAAATTTTAAAATCTTCAAAAATAAATTAACCGCACTGATACGATTGTCGAAACATAGGTATTATAAAGAGTCTTTCGAAGAAGCTCAAAATTCTCCTCGCAAAACATGGTCTTTAATTAATTCTATTATAAAAAAAACAAAAGAATTCTAAGTTGCCTGAAGTTATTAGTTTAGAAAATGGATCGACTACTAACAAATTGGAGAAAGTGGCTGATGTTTTGAATACTTATTTCGCTAGTATAGGAGAGAAAATTGTTTCATCGGTAATGAACCAGTTTGATTCACGTAGTAATAAACATTTTTCTTCATACCTTCCATCTCCTCAAAGTAATTCAATTTTTCTTGCGCCTATTTCTCGGTCTGAAATGACAAAAATAGTGTCTGATCTAAATCCAGGTAATTCAGTGGGAATTGACGGGTCTAGTTCTATTATTGTTAAAGAAATATTGTCTGCAGTAATTTTGCCATTACAGCATATAATTAATCTTTCATTTAAAAATGGAGTTTTCCCGTCTGCTTTTAAAGAAGCAAGGATAATTCCGCTTCACAAAGGTGACTATCCTGAAAACCCATCAAATTACCGCCCTATTTCTATTTTGTCAGCATTTTCTAAAATATTTGAGAAGGCAATTTATAAGAAGATCTATGACTTTCTTAAATCGTTTAATTTTTTCACAAATTCCCAGTTTGGTTTTAGGTCTGGACACAATACTGAGCACGCTATCATTGCTCTCATCCAATATATTCATGAATGCTTAGATAGAGGTGAAATTCCAGCAACAATATGCTTAGATTTTAAAAAAGCATTCGATACAATATCCCATTGTATTCTTTTTCGTAAATTGGATAATTGTGGTGTGCGCGGACCGGCGTTGGATCTAGTTAAATCTTATCTTGTTAAGAGAAAGCAACGAATAGATGGAGGTAATTTTCTCTCTTCGCCTGTTCTTCAGTCCTCGATGGTTGGGGTGCCTCAGGGCTCTGTCCTATGTCCTCTGCTTTTTCTAGTTTATATAAATGATTTTCACCGCGCTTTGGCAATCCCATGTTTCAGCACACATTTTGCTGATGATACGGCAGTTTCAATTTCTGAGAGGAATGACGAGGAGTTGGAGGCAAAACTTGATACTGCATTTTCTAATGTTCTTGAATGGTGTTCTGCAAATTTTATTGCTTTGAATTTATCAAAAACTAATTTCACAATTTACGGCAGGAAGTCAAATATATGCCCTCGTATTACCCGAGTTACTTCTTCAAAGTATCTATTATCAATATCTCGGGTGAATGTGATAAAGTACCTTGGACTTATGATTGATGAAAGATTATCTTTAAAACACACATTCAAAATATACGCTTAAAGATTTCAAGGTATGCTGGTTTAATGCGGAGGTTGAAGCATTATTTGCCCTACTCTGCTCTACGAAGCATTTATTTTGCTCTGATTCAGTCTAATATTAATTACTGTTCTCTAGTATATTTATCTACATTTAAAAGCCATATTAAACCAATACAGATTTTACAAAATAAAGCAGTAAGAATCCTCAAACTTTTTATTTCATCGCCTATTTCACTTCCAAATAAGTCTTCTACAGCATCTTTATATACTTATTTAGATATACTTCCAGTTTCTCAACAATTTACTTTTGGAGCAATTATTTTCAAATTTAATTATGACATTAAGAAATTACCGCCATATTACCTCAATCAAAGTTTGTTCTCCCGATCACAAGATTTACATCGTTATAACACGCGACAAAAAAGAGTATCTACATTGACAAGTATAGTACTGAGAGATCTAAATTCGCCCCGTTTGTGTCAATAGCCTGGTGCTGGGATGCTCACAAGGATTTTATTGATAAATTTTCTTCTATCCATTTAATAAAAAGGAATCTTAAATTTCATTTAATTCAGGATTACTTTTAATTAAGTGTCTTTTTAATATGACTAAGTTATTTGTTTGGATTGTTGTTCTAAGTGAATGTGGGCCTCTCGGCTAACTTTTAGTATGAATTTATATTTGATAATATTGATCTTTTTTTTATATATTTATATTTATATTTGGATCCTGGGCTAGCTGCTACTTTCGTATTATTGTTGTATTATTGTATCTTTGCCGTCGTAATTATCTTTGTATTGTAGCGTAATTTTTTATTTTATCTTTGTCTAGGCCTAGTTTTTCGAGCTTGTCTCCCCATGGGCCTATGTCAATTATATACATGTACATGTTAATAATAAATGATTGAACTTGAACTTAGGTGTTATTTTCTTAGACCACTCTGCGTTCCATGACGAACAAATAAACTTTCAAATGGGGATAAATCCGTTTATTTAGACAGTGACAAAATAGGTACAGAAGTCCAGATATTTCAATCACATATACAGCGATCATCTTCAGTAGAAATACTAAAATAATAAAATTGCAACTAGCATACTTATATACAACAAAATAAATAACTTTTCGGGTCATTCACAAAATAAAAGCATTATTCACTAGATTATTTTCAGAGAGAGTTCATTGATAAAGTTCATTCAAAGTTCTTGATGTAAATTTTCTTCTTTGATCTTGCCCAAACGTAAAACAAATTTCCAATGAAGGTGACAAAGTCTTCCATGTCTTCAAATTGCAAACGAAATGTTGAGTTTATTGTTGTTTACAGGGTTGGTCTGATTTCCCCATATATACAACGTATAAAGAAAGAAAAACGAGCAAAAATGGGGTTTTTATAGGCCAAATGAAGATACTGAAAAAAACAAAGCGAATATTTCGAGAGGACAAACGCCTCTCTTCTTCAGCACGAAACGAAACGATGTATCAATAAAAGCCAAAAATTAAAAGAATTAAAACCAACTACATAACAACCATAAAAGCGAGTTATTCGCCAATATCCGCGATTTGCACAAAATCCAAAAAAACATGAACTGCCATCGACAGATACTAGCGAACAACTGACAAAGCAAAGGAATCAATTCATTCACTCGAAAAAACAAAACGAACCAGCAATTAAATAAGTTGGAAAACTATGTCATTTGATTTCGGATTTTAATTAAGGTATTTCTTGCAGACACCCTTTGAGACCTAAGGGGTTGTTCACGTGTTTGATTAGATGACTGGGAAAGTGGTTCAAGGTTTATTTCAGGGATTACTAACGTATCGGCTTCTCTTTTGAGAAAACCGAAATATGACTCGTTTATTCTTAAATCACCGGAATCTCTGTTTAAAGCTAGACCTAAATGTTGGTATTTATAAATTTCAACAGCTTCTCTGTAGTGCTGGACAATACCTTTATCATGCGAAATAAGACTAGCTTGATTAAACAAAATAGTATGGTCTGGTTTTTCAAAAATGTGCTCTGCAAGGACAGAGTCAAAATTTTCTGTTTTTTTCCGCTTTTTAAGTGTATTATTAATTGAACTAGAATGCTGAGTTAATCCATCTGTTAGTCGCTGATTAGTTCTTCCGATATACCAAAGACCACACGAACAAGGAATTCTGTAGACACCGGAGTTTTCACCTATCGGGATAGGGTCTTTACCTTGATAAATTTGGGACCTGATAGTTTTTTTGGGTCTATAATAAGTGTAAATGTTATTTTTCCTTAGATTTTTTGAAATGTGGTCTGAAATCCTTTAATGTATGGGAGACCAAGATAAACTGAATTTTCCCTTTGATTTGTGTTTTCTGTGGAACTATCTGATAATCTTTTAATGCGTTTTGCAATTACAGAATTTATTAAACTAATTGGATAACCATTCCCAAATAAAATATCTCTAAGGTGGTTGAGTTCTAGTATCCGTCGATGGCAGTTCATGTTTTTTTGGATTTTGTGCAAATCGCGGATATTGGCGAATAACTCGCTTTTATGGTTGTTAGGTAGTTGGTTTTAATTCTTTTAATTTTTGGCTTTTATTGATACATCGTTTCGTTTCGCGCTGAAGAAGAGAGGCGTTTGTCCTCTCGAAATATTCGCTTTGTTTTTTTTCAGTATCTTCATTTGGCCTATAAAAACCCCATTTTTGCTCGTTTTTCTTTCTTTATGTGATGTCAGGCCAATGTGGTTTAAGAAATTATCTATATACAACGTATTTTTGATGTAACACCTTTAATTGGGTGTTGTTTTCTTAGACCATACTGCCGTTCTATGACGAACAAATAAACTTTCAAATGGGATAAATCCATTTATTTAGACAGTGAAAAAACAGATACCCTCTCCCCATAGAAAACAACACTAAAACTGAACATTTCGAATACATTTATAAAAATAAAATTTACTGGGAAAACATTACGACCCCTTTCCTAATTAAAATGTTTATAGGTTTCACCTCTCCCTATGAGAAAATATGGAGAGGGCCAAAAAGGGGGAGGGAAATAGACTGCAAGAGACTTGGAAGGCTCAAAAAATACTTACTGATTTTGGCTCTCCATATCTGTATTCTACCCATGGTGGAAGGGCAAGTGTCCTATCAAGAGCTTTTGAAAATGCCAAGGATCCAAGAAAGTGGTCAGCCTGGTTTCCAAACCGTCCTGAAATATAAAATTTTATCACTTTGTTTTCACTGAAACTACCCAAGTACCTCTTTAAAATAATATACTGTATATGAAGATGCAGCTATTTTGCAAAAATTTTCATTTTATTATAATGTTATCTTTTGTTAATTACATAAGATCCTAGATATTCCAACTTCCTTTCAAATGAGCCCTTAAACAGCTTTCTATGATGTTCCAGTGCACGTCAATAGGACACGTCAATGCTACCCATGCAAAAAAGCGATGTTCTTTGATTTACAAGGTAGGGCGGCTGCAAGTTTTCTCTATAGGAGTTTTGACAATGCTGATTCTAATGGTCACATTTTCATTGTCGATCCAAAGTCATATTCGATGGATTTTTCAAAATTCTCATTAATTTGTTTTCAAACTAGCCTTTCACTATTACGACTAATTGAAATCACAGTTACCATTCCTGAATTAACAACAAATGGTAATTTTTTCTCACTAGAAAGTTTCTTTTTTAAATGCGTTTTTAAATTTTGGCTACAATGGGCCTCGGGTTGTTCTTTACTAGATTGCAGTTATCACTGCAACCATGATTAATATGACGTAGTTTCTGGTTGAAATCTACCATATATGACATCATTCATGTGTTATTTCCTTGTATATGAAGACGCGTGTTTTTGTCAATTTTTTCTAATATAATGTTTTATTGCTTACAAAAAAGCACGTAGATATAGCAATTTCGCTTTGAATGAGCTCAAACATTTCTCTGTGATGCTTCAGCGCCCCACTAGCGACGACAGAAAAAAAAGAATCAAAAGAATGAAAAAGAGTAGACATCACTGCTTCTCATGCAAAAAAGTAATATTCCTTGTTATTCTAGATTAATTAAAAAACTTTTTCCACAAATTATGTTTTGCAAAGAAAAGTAAAGAACTCCATTAAACCAAAAAAGAGCCCTTAATCTCATGTTTCCTACCCCTTGGACATGAGTTTCTGGAACTCCTAATAAGTCCAGTTCGACACGTCTGAAACATTCAGTCAAAATGTCGATGCGATAGCTATTTTTTAACGTCGTAACATTCCAAGTTGCAATTTTCACATTCTCTAAGTCATTGAAATTATTTTGGTTTCAGGAAAAACAATGGTCACAGAACCAGTGAAGGACGAGAACCAGCACATCTTATCAGGTCTACACAGAAGCGCTTAAGCCAGCTTCGAACCGGAGAGCAAGAAGTATCTGGGACCTCCAGCTGAATAAAGGCTTTGTGCAATCCTGAGCTCATATTGGTAACGACATGGTTTCCAGCACTTGGCGATGCACTTCTATAAACAAAAGTCGAAATCCTGCACAGAGAATATCAAGCCTATCACCTCCGATTTATTATATATTCAGGCCTACAAATAGAATGCTACTACGGGGAGGCAACGCATAGTAGGTAAATTAGCTAGGAAGGGGTTTTCCAGCCGGAAAACGTAATCAAAGCAGACCAAACCCAGAAGATTTGTCCATTAATCAGAATCCCATGCAAATACTGTATCGATTACTAGGCTATAATGTCCTCGAGGGGTACCACTTTCCAAGTAGGAATAGAGTTGACCGCAAGGTCCTCAGTATTGTAGGTACCCCGACAGGGTCGAGAAAGCCATTTGCAGAGGCCGTTATCAATAGATCTGGATCTTACACCCTGCCGCAGTTACCCTCCAATAGTGGATGCTCCCACAACGGTGTTCTGCGTCAACATGCAATTTAACCCATTGCTTGAAGGTTTATAACTCACATGACATGTGCACACGCCACTGAGCCCCGCCCGAACGCACATAGACCCGCCTGTATTTACAGCCCTTGGGCAAGCGTTCCCCAATTTTTATTATGGACCCCCAGGGACTATGTCCCCATTGGACCACACCTCCTACGAAGGAGCCCTATATATCTGTAATGTGTTCCCCTATCCGCCGCCCGAGAACGTGCCAATTGACGTGGAGAAGGCTCCTACTGAGCAGAAGACATGCAAAAATAAGAAATTAGAGAAATATATTACTTCAAATACTTCAAACATAGGGAGAATGGGGGAAACCAAGAACTAAAATGGATACAGCCCAGAAAATACCACCAATAAAAATATTTTGTAGATTACAAAGCAAGGATTTATTAACATAATGTTTCAACTAGAAGAGGCTGAAGACAAGATAAATTTCGGGTTAAAAGATGCGAAGCAAATACTAGTTTACTAGCTAAGCCAGCAAGTTTCCTTTTGGTGCACCTTTCAATGCTCTTCCAAATATACTAATCACTAGAGTTGCAAACTTGCGAGCGCCACCTAGCCATCCACAATGCGGTTTCATAGCCCCACTATGTTAAATACAACATTTTACTAACATTACGGGTATGCATTATTTTTTGTGCATATTTCTGGCAGCAGTAGGGTACATGGCCTTTTCTGAACTAAACACTATAAAAACAAAATAGTAGTGTCATCATTCAACTGTTCATTCGACAGTGTTTAGATATATATTAGTAACTACCATGGCAACTGCTCCTTCCCCGCCCCCCTAATATGGCCAAATAGAGCTCAAGGCAATATACGAAACATTGCAAATTTTCTTTCTCACATAGGTATTATTTTGTATTATAGACCAACAGTTGATGAGAAATAAGTACAAAAACAATATGACCAACGGGACCAGCAAAGCTTTGTGAATATTCTAGGGCTACATCTAGTCTTATTAGGAGGGGGCGTTCATTGAAATTTCATTGTCATAGAAGCAATAACAATATTTGGAAACATTGTTCGATGGGGAATGGTACTACTTTTTGGTTATTATAGTGTTTACGAGACTGTTACCTTATTTCTCATCAGCAATTGAAGTGAATTACAAAATAACATCAAAATGTTAAAGAGGAAATCACAGCCCATAGTCATAAAATAAGCAGTTAGCATCCTATTATTTATACCTTATCAACCTATACAGCACTTAGCAGCTCTTTTTTCAGCACGAGCCCTACTCCAAGGCTATGTACCTCCTGCCTGAGTAAATAAACTCAATATCACCTAATTTCATGTTTTCTATCCCTCGGATATGAGTTCCTGAAACTTCTAATAAGTCCAGCTCCCCAAACTTCCCCTAAAAAATTTCCCCATATGTAAAACAACGATTGTATTTTGAAGTTCGAAAGAAATTGACGAACAAGATTAGGATTATTAACTTACCTGTAGGGCGTTGATGGATAATTAATATCCAGATAATGCGAATAATGTGAACAAAACCAACTGTTTGAATATTTGTGTTTAGGTGTCTCCATTTCAGTCAGCGCAAAAAGTGTTAAGGGCATCTTGGGAGGGGAGGAGGGATTTTATACCTTAAACCTTCACCAAATTTTAATCAACAGATTAGTACACATCAACAACTAAGGGTACACAGTGTAGTAATGCATACAGGACACATGCACAAACAAACATACATTCGATTTTATTTATGAAGATATGACATTATACTATGTGAGAGGTCATGGCATGATGCTAAATCAGGTAAATACAATTTTGGCATCAAAAGCTCTAATTTCAAACTATGTTTGTGACTGATTAAAAAGAAGAAGCCATGTCAGAGGCAACGCTGTAGCGTTGCCTATAGTAAATGCCATACGGCTCCAATGTTTTATTATTTATTTATTTTTTTCCCCAGAGGCACTTCATATGGAAGGGGTCGTCGTAGAAGCTTCAAAGGGGGCTCATTCGATTGGAAATGGAGAGTTCTAATGCCCTTTTTAATAGTCAAAAATGATTGGAGGGCAACTAGCCCCCCCCCACGCCCATCATTCCCCCAAACACATCCAATCAAAATTTTCAGATAGCCATTTTGTTCAGCGTAGTTGATTTCCATATAGAAAATATGTTTTTGAGGAGGATACTCCCCCCACAACCCTCAGGGCAAGGGTTTTAAGTTATGCCCTGGGAGCATATAAGGTTTTTATAGAAGGCGTTGTCGTAGAAACTTCAAAACAGGCTCATTCGATTGGAAATTAAAGAGCTAGTGCCCTTTTTAATAGTCGAAAGTGACTAGAGTGTAACTAGCCCCCCTCCCCTCCACGCCCATCATTTCTCCAAACACATTAAATCAAAATTTTGAGATAGCCATTTTGTTCAGCGTAGTTGTTTTCCAAATAGAAAATATATTTTTGAGGAAGATACTCCCCCCCCCCAACCCTCAGGTCAAGGGTTTTAAGTCATGCCCTGGGGGCATATAATGGTTTTATAGAAGGCGTTGTCGTAGAAACTTCAAAACATGCTTATTCGATTGGAAATGAAAGGGCTAGTGCCCTTTTAATAGTCGAAAGTTATTGGAGTGTAACTAGCCCCCTTCCTCCTCACACCCATCATTTCCCCAAACACATCCAATCAAAATTTTCAGATAGCCATTTTGATCAGCGCAGTTGATTTCCAGATAGAAAATATATTTTTGAGGAGGACACTCCCCTACAACCCTCAGGGCAAGGGTTTTTAGTTATGCCCTGAGGCCTCATTCGATTGGATATTAAAGGGCTAGTGCCCTTTTTAATAGTCGGAAGTGATTGGAGTGCAACTAGCCCCCCCCACGCCCATCATTTCCCCAAACACATCCAATCAAAATTTTGAGATAGCCATTTTGTTCAGCGTAGTTGATTTTCAGATAGAAAACATGTTTTTGAGGAGGAAAATCCCCCACAACCCTCAGGGCAAGGGTTTTAAGTTATGCCCTAGGGGCATATAAGGTTTTTATAGAATGCGTTGTCATAGAAACTTCAAAAAAGGCTCATTCGATTGGAAATTCAAAGAGATAGTGCCCTTTTTAATAGTCAAAAGTGATTGGATGGCAACTAGCCCCCCACCCCTACGCCCACCATTCCCCCAAACACATCCGATCAAAACTTTGAGATAGCAATCTTCATTCAGCGTATTTGATTTCCAGATAGAAAATATATTTTTGAGGAGGACACTCCCCCACAACCCTCAGGGCAAGGGATTTAAGTTATGCCCTGTGGGCATATAAGGTTTTTATGGAAGGCGTTGTCGTAGAAACTTCAAAACAGGCTCATTCAATTGGAAATTCAAAGGGTTATTGCCCTTTTTAATAGTCGAAAGTGATTGGAGGGCAACTAGCCCCCCCCACGTCCATCATTCCCCCAAACACATCCAATCAAAATTTTAGAGATTTTGTTCAGCGTAGTTGATTTCCAGATGGAAAATATGTTTTTGAGGAGGACAATCCCCCACAACCCTCAGGGCAGGGGTTTTAAGTTTAGTGTTTCGATTCAAGTGTTTGAATCGAATAAAAATAACTACAAACAAGAGTTTGGGTATCGTTTCACTGCAGAAGCCTAAAACCTACTGCGTCATTGGCGCTTTACTGAAAACGAATTATATTACAAATGTTTTCTTTTGTACTTAATATTGAAAATAAATATTAAAATTACAGTAAAATTTTGAAATGATGAGCTTTTAGCAATTAATATCATTATGCATCAAATATTCAGTTTAATTTATTAGTTCTTTTCAAGATTGGTCAAGACAAATATAGTTTCACTACAAGCAAAATTTGGATACTGCCCCCTTCTTTAACTGTAAAAACCTAAAGCCTTCTGCGTCATTGGTGCTTCACTGAAAACGAATTACTCGTATATTACAAATTTATTATTTTCCAGTTCTTACAGCATTGAAAATGAAAATAAAAATTACACTGTGAAAAAAATCTTGAACTGATGGATCTTTCAACAATTAATATCATTATATATCTAATATTGATTTTGATTTTGTTTATACTTTCCAAGACTGTTCAAGACTCATATATTTTTGCCATTTTTTTTAACTCTGCCATTTTTTGTAACTAATTGTGTTAGTTTGTTATGAAAACATTCTGCAGCTTCTAGGCATTTCTATTTGAGCGGAAAACTGCACCTCAAACTTTGTGGAACATGCATTTTCTTGCATGAAACACCAAAATATAATAAAATGTCAATTTTCGGAGTGTTCCACCACTCGCAAGCAAGTGCCATTGGTATTTTTGAATCCGCATGGTCAATTTAGGGGGTGGAGGGTAGGCTAATTCTCGTAGCAGCCCCATTCCGTCGTGGTATGGTTCACATTTTCAACACCTAGCGTCCGGACTATCATATAATCTACCAATTATACAACTACCCCAAATCCGTATCAATAAATAAATGAAACCCAAAACGAACAAAAATTAAAATAAATATTAGAGTCAAAATCAAAACGAGCATAAATTAATGTGAGTAGGGTTCAAAACCCCTATGCTTTCTAAAAGCCAGAATATAATTTGTACTTTACTGAAAAAAAAAATTCAAATGAGTTTACTGAAACAAAATGTGCATTGTCAATTTAATATACATATGCTGATATTTATTCTCTAAAATCTTAATTAATTTTTGATTTCTTAAAGCTACAAAAGTGAAAATATTTCAAAGAATTGTTTTCAGTAAAGCGCCAATGACGCAGCCGGTTTTATGCTTCTGCAGTGAGATGATACCCAAACTCTTGTTTGTAGTTATTTTTATTCGATTCAAACTTGATTTGCATATTCAATTTAAGTTTCACTCGTTTTAAGATTTATTTATTCATTTACATTAATATATATTGTATGTTTGTTCGAATTGACTGTTTATTTAATTTCTTTTCGTTTTAAGTTTCATTTATACTTTAATAGCAAAATATTTGTTTTCGTTTTAAGCTTGATTTTCATATTCAATCTAAGCATTACTCGCTTTAAGATCTATTTATTCATTTAGATTATTACTTGTTGTATGTTTTTTGCTATGATTGTTTATTTAATTTCTGTTTGTTTTGGGTTTCATTTATCCTTTAATAGTAATTTCTGGTCGTTTTGAGTTTGAATTTTAACAGGTATTTGTATATCCTGAGCTTAAGTTTTAAATGGCCTTTACTTTTCTTTAAAAAGTTTATTTTTCGGAAAGTTTTTTTTTAATTAATTTGGAGAAAGACAGCTTCTAAATGTTCTACAAACCAAACAAAATATAAAAAGAAAGATCAAACTAATCAATAAAGCGTGATTGTTTGAAAGGATTGAGCGTAAACCTGTGATTTTCAAAAATAAATCTCTGAAGACTTTTAAAAATAAAGTTCAGTTGCTTCTGTGTGTTGCTGGCAAATTGTATATGTAAGTATTAATTGTTTAGTGTGTTAAAAGAATTATTCGGTGAGAAAAAAAAACTGTTTTCCTGCTTCAGTAATTAAGACAGATAAGAACTTGAACAAGGCCTTGATCTTACTCACCTACCCAATCACCTAGGAAAAACAGTACAACCAAACATCAACCAAAATCAACCGATCAACCAAGGGTCAAACTAGGGTCCATGTACTTGCAACAATGTCATTAGTAAATGTAAGCTATCATAAACTTAAAAGCAAAGCACCTCAAACCTAATGAAATATTCCCAAGTGATCACCTTCCACAAGGGCTTGTCAGAGGAATTAATACTTGCCTATATGGGTTTCGGCACATTAAATTCCGTACCCGGACAAAGTGGCGCGCCTACCATAAGCTCTTTATGGTATCCCTGTGATAGGTGCAGCTTGTAAAACATTTATTTGATTGTTCCTTTCTTTTTCTTGTAAAATATTAATTTAATTGTTTCTTTCTTTTTCTTCATACTGGCCCTAGACCCATTTGCTGTTTCCAGATTTATTTCTTTGTTTTTAAGAGCTTTTCCATAAATGCAGCTGATGCGTGACTGTATTGAGCCAGGAGTTACAGAAGCTTATGAGATAAAATTGGTCAAAATAACCACCAGTTCCTTAAAACATCAGAATTTTTTGTTTAATGATACATCATAATAAAACCAACAGTCCCTGAAAATTTAAAGAAAACTTATTTCTAGGATATTTTTACCTAACAAAGAGTTCAAACAATCAATTAACTGCTGATTTCAACCATTTAATCCTAAAAAGTAAAAACTTTGTCAGATAAAACTACAAGATAGCCATGCAATTTAACCTGTGAAAAAAAAATTAAAATGCATTAGCTTCAATGGGCTGGCCTTTATGTAGTGGCGCCTTTATTCTTCAGCTTCCAAGGGAAAGTGGCGCACTTTATTCATTAGCTTTCACGGGCAAACCTTTATGCAGTGGTGCCCTTTATTCTTAAAAATTCCAATATTCACTGCATAATTCATTTATTACGAAAAAAGACATACAATGTCTAAATTAGACATTGTTTAGTATGTTTATGCCAAGTTTTAACATTAGTCATTTATTGTATGTCGTTTCCCAAATAACTGGCCATTGAGCCCTTAGGGATATTGTTTTTGTTATTATTATTTTGTGGAAATAAACGGAACTTGAACTTGGACAGGAATTAACAAGAAGAGTTGTATTTTTTTTTTTAATATAAGTTGAAGGCAACATAAAAACCCAAAACAAACAATAATCAGTCTCAATGCATAAGGAGTGGCTATCCCACCATTCCCACATCCCTACTCTTTGGATTCCAAGCAACTCAACGGGTTATAAGGAACTATAGAAAGCATAATGGGCAAAACTCTGCTCAATGGACTCTTCTAAAGGAAACGTTATAATAACAAAAGAAGTTCTATTGAACTCCCTAATCAATACTCTTTCCATACATAATGGTTGTTATAACAAAAGTGTCCCCCCTCCCCAATGCAGCCAGTCAGCCCTAATGCAATGCAGCAATAAGCTATATACAAAACAACAAGAGAGAACTATAACAATAAAATTCTTACTTTGAAATATGGAGAAAGTTTATATTAATCAGAATTCCATGTTTCCTTCCATTTCTATCCATTTATTTAGATAATATATTTATAAATAATATATTTATCAAACTTTTCTCACTGTTCTATGGTACTGATTGGGATAAGAACATAATTACCCATTAATGATAAGATATATGATGATTCAAGCAATGAATAACAATGGAAAATATGTTATTGAGAAGTATATAGTACTATGAAGCATGCTGAAGTATAGAATGAGGTCAGGCAAAGGCAAAATCGTTAGTAACCATTATGCTTGGGAGTAGTGCTTAAGGGGGTTGAATAGTACAATTCGTTTTTAGTTATAGTGTTTCCTTCAGACGAGCCCTTAGACTAAAGAGTTACCAAATAATGCAGCCTAGATCTCAAAATTTAAGGAACAAGAGCTTGGGGCCTTCCTATTTACATACAGACAGTAGCATATATTGCATAAGCTATAAATTCTTAGATAACATTATAACATGGATTAATGAACACTAAACACAATGGTACATATATGTAATTTTCTGGGAAAAGGGGAGGAGCAAGCTTGAAAAGATTTTTCTAGGGAGGGGAAGGTTGAGAACAGTTTCTTCCCCAAAAGATTTGAAATATTACAAGATTTAGGGCTTCGTAAATATTTTTGTTTTTTAAGAAGGGGGATAGGTTATATGCCCAGTTTACATTCTTCCCCTAAAAGGGCCTATTCTCAAACATGTCAATAGCATTTGACTGAACTAAATTGGATTTGGAATTCTAGATTCCAAATCCTAGATTATTTGGAATTGGAATTGTGGAATTGGAATTGGAAAAGATTAATTGGAATTCAATATTTTCTATGTTTCTTAATGGGTACTGATAAAATAGGGAGAGTTCTACAAAGGTAGGCTAATACAAATAGTGGCCAAAGGATCTTTTAAGAATCAACATATTCAAAGTGAAAGAAAAGGTTAAGTCCAAATCCACATTTGAAAGAAGCCCTTAAAAATTCAGAAAGCTACTTAAAACAATTATAAATATTTACTTACTTTATTCCTAAAAGTGCATTACTTCATTTTACCTCCAGCCCCTATGGGAGTAACATATAGAACACAATTTATATTACCAATATATTTTACAGTAGCACAGTTTTTTTTTCTTCTTTATTACTAATTAAACAAAAAAAAATCTAGAAAATGAAGTTTTTAATGATTGGAGTAGCTAGTGCCCTTTTTAATGGTCAAAAGTGATTGGAGGGCAATTAGCCCCCCCCCCAACGCCCATCATTCCCCCAAACACATCCAATCAAAAATTTTGAGATAGCCATTTTGTTCAGCGTAGTTGATTTCCAGATAGAAAATATCTTTATTAGGAGCAAACTCCCCCACAACCCTCGGGGCAAGGGTTTTGAGTTATGCCCTGAGGGCATATAAGAACGATGTTGGCACAATGTATCATTTATTTTTTTTCCTTTAGAGCAGGGCACTTCGTATCGAAGAATTTGTCGTAGAAACTTCGAAAAGGGCTCACTCAATTGGAAATTGGAGTGGCTTGTGTCCTTTTTAATAGTTGAAAGTGATTGGATGGCAAGTAGCCCCCCCCCCCACGCCCATCATTCCCCCAAACACAGCCGATCAAAATTTTGAGATAGCCAATTTGGTCAGCATAGTTGATTCCAGATAGAAAATATGTTCTTGAGGAGACAACCCCTATGTTTTTGAGGAGGACACTCCCCCATAGCCCTCAGGGCAAGGGTTGTAAGTTATGCCCTGGGGGCATATAAGGTTTTTATAGAACGCGTTGTCGTAGAAACTTCAAAAAAGGGCTCATTCGATTGGAAATTGAAACGGCTACTGCCCTTTATAATAGTCGAAAGTGATTGGAAGGCAACTAACACCCTTTCCACGCCCACCATTTTCCCAAACATATCCAGTCAAAACTTTGAGATAGCCATTTTGTTCCACGCAGTTTAAAGTTCAGGAAATTATACCTTTGAGCAGGACACTCCCCCCATAGTCTTCAGGGCAAGGGTTATAAGTTATGCCCTGGGGGCATATAAGGTTTTTATTTAAATCTTTGTCATAGAAACTTGAAAAAGGGCTCATTCGATTGACAATTCAAAGGGATAGTGCCCTTTTAATAGTTGAAAGTGATTTGAGGGCAACTACCTCTCACGCCCACCTTTTCCCCAAACACATCCAATCAAAATTTTAGATAGTCATTTTATTCAACGTAGTTGAAAGTTTTGTAAATTAGGTCTTTAAGGATGACAACCTATCCCTCTCACAACCCTCAGGGCAAGGGTTGTAAGTTATGCCCTGGGAGCATGTAAGGTTTATATAGAAAGCGATGTTGTAAAAACATCAAAAAGGGCTCATTCAATTGAAAATTGAAAGGGCTAGTGCCCTTTTAACAGGCGAAAGTGACTGAAGGACAACTAACCCCCTCTCACGCCCACCATTTCCCCAAACACATCCAATCAAAATTTTGAAATATCCATTTTGTTCAACGGAGTCGAAAGTTCTGGAAATTATGTCTTTTAGGATGATAACCTCCTCAGAGCCCTCAGTGCAAGGGTTGTAAGTTATGCCCTGGGGGCATATAAGGTTTATATAGAAAGTTGTTGTAAAAATTTCAAAAAGGGCTCATTTGTTTGGAAATTGAAATAGCCCTTTTTAATAGTCGAAAGTGAGTGGAGAGTAATTGACCCCCCTCTCACGCCCACCACTTACCCAAACACATTCAATCAAAGTTTAGAGATAGCCATTTAATTCAACGTAGTTGAAAGTTCTGCAAATTATGTATTTAAGGATGACAAACCCCCCAGAGTTCCCAGGGCGAAGGTTGTAAGTTAAGATTAAATCAAAATGCACTGTGTTAATGCTAATTCTCAATAAGGCATCTCAGCGGTATCCCAAGAAAGACTGAGGTTATTGTATTCAAACTTTCGGGGCTACTTCTGCTCTTAAAATTTAACCAAATCAAAATAGCGTAAGTGTATGCAAGCTACCAAAGAAAGTAAATAGATTTTTTTGCGAATGGTATGAAACAAACTAGAGAATGGTGGTTTCAACTAGAGAAGGTATGAAACAAAATTAAACACTACTATTTGTGTCCAGATTTTTAAAAGGGTTCATGTTGTTAAAATTGCTGAAAAATTTTCTCCAGCATACAAATAGCAGGCCAAACTATAAAGTCTTAAAAAAGAGAAAAGATTTAAACTATTATTTTCTTTTTCCCTGAAAAGACTATGTCAATATAAAACGAACAGAAATTAATTAAAAAGACTTTTTTCACAAAATAAGTTTTTCAAAGAAAAGTAAAGAACTCCATTAAACCAAAAATGAGCAAAAATAAAATCAAATAATCTACCAAGCGTGAAACTACCATAAATCAGCATCGATAAATAAATGAAACCCAAAACGAACAGAAATCACAATAAATAACCGAGTCAAACTCAAAACGAGCAGAAATTAACATGAGTAGGGCTCAAAACCCCTATGCCTTCCTAAGGCCAGAACATAATTTGCACTTTACTGAAAAAATACAAATGGAATGTGCATTGTCAGTTTAATATACATATACTGATATTTGTTAATCAAAATGTTAATATTATTTGATTTATTAAAGTTATAAAAGTAAAAACATTTATATTTTTTCAGTAAAGTGCATGCCCTCTCCCCCTATCCATAAACCTTAAAAATCTATTGCAGCATTTAATTTTTATTGAAAACTATATGTATTTTGAAAAGTGTAGCCTACTTTAATTTTTTATAAAATCAATGAAAAACAAAATCACTATAATAATCAAGATTACTGGAAAGAGCTAATGAAATAAACTGAATGTTTAATATCTAAATATATAAAAGAAAATTAATCCCTGGAAACTCAGCAATTCAAAATCTTAACTCACAGTAATTTTTTAATTTTTCAATGCTTTAATTATAAAAAAAAACAATGATTGATTTATATTTTGTCTTCTGTAAATTGCAAATGACACAACAGACTTTAGAGGGTTCACAGTAAGAAGGGTCAGTAGCCAAACTCCTCTTTGTAGTTATTTCTCTTCGTTTTAGGGTCAACTTGAGTATTCATTTAATTTTTATTAGTTTTAGGTTTTAGCTATTCATCTATATCAGTATCTGTTATCTCTATCTTTGATTTGATTATTTATTTTAATTCCTGTTCGTTTTGGATTTCAATTATGCTTAGACATTAATTTCTGGTTATTTTTAGGTCGTTTTTGACTGCCAAAGTTTTATTACTGGTTAATATAATGAATTTTTTTTTTAATTTTTGGCTTAAAAAATAAAACATCTAATTTTCATTCAAATTATTAAATTACATAAGGTGACCTGTGTGTTTGCTCTGATTGCATTGAAAATAATTATTGCATGAATTTCATTCAAATTGAAATCAAGGTTTGGAATGGCTATTGAACTTATATTTTTATTCAACAGCAATTTCTAGATAATATATTCAAAAGAATCCTCCTGGGAAACTGCTCAAGAGATTACATACAAATGAAAGTAGAATAAGAAAATAAATATATAGCAGAGGTGTCACTTAGCTCTCTTTATTTCTGCCCCTTGAAACTCTTTTATTTGTGACTTTCACACGAGGCAAATAATAATAAATAACTAATAGCTGTCAAAAAGGAATGATTTTATTTTAGTTTTTTATATTCCAAACAATACATTAAAATTGAAAGTAGACAAATATCAGTTCAATGCAAAACCACCGTTTCTTAGAGAAAATTAAGACCTCTCTGAAATTAATAATGGCAGGCACAATTTGTGAGTTAAACTTGAAGAGGTAATAGCAACTGTGAACAAATAAAAAGAAAATAAGTAGTAGAAGGCAATGTCAGGAGATTATGCCTAACCAGGAATATCAAATTAAAAGTAACTATCAGTTCAACAGGAAGAATATTCAACAAACAATATAAACTCTTTGAGAGAACTTACTGGGTAAAGATGCTGAAGAAAGAAGAATACTTTTTAGAATACAAAGTACTTTATTTTCTTGCCTCTGAAGTGGAATTAAGTGGAATCTGAAAATATTCAAGCAAATAAGTGGACAGTAATTTTGAGCAATAGGCTGCTCAAAGTAAGGTGTTTTGGAAAACTGATACAAACACTCCTTGAGTTTATGTCCCATCACAATTGGCCTATTCAGCAAATTTAATTGGTTGTTCTACACTAAAGATGGCTTGTAGTATTAGATAAGACAAGAAGAAGAAGATATATCCATAGCCTTTACTATTAACCTTATGAACTTATCCTACATAAGGACCATTACAAAAAGACTGAAAATCAATGAAAAGAAGGACTGGATATTCATAACTTTGACAAATATGCCAGGCCATAAAAGCATATCACAGCACATCTTTGCTTGTGAGTTCAAATTCAAATTTACTTTATTTTTCCCTTAATATTCTTGTTAACAACAAAAATAACAGCGGAAGTCAAACAATTTAAAAACACTTACAAAATTAAATTATTCAAACTTGATTTATTTACAATTTTTCTGGGTCACCATTGTAGTGTTTTACGAAGTATGGACCAAATGACTTCAGGTAGCGCTCGGATGAGTGGATCGGCGGTCGTTCCAGCTTTGCTGCGTTTTTCGTTATTTCTCTGAGCCTCGTAGAATGCTGAGTTTGGCGCGCCTCAAAATCCGGAAGTAGATCGCAGTGTGTTTCAGAGTCGAGGATTTTTCGACCAAAGTCCATAACCAGTGTGTGCCTTCTCTCTTTGAGGGACTCCAACTTCAGAACTTTGAGGCTCATCTCATAGTCAACGTAACTTCTCCCCAGTATTATTTTGCAGGCCCTTTTCTGCAATCCTTCAATTTTGTCACTTTGATCTATGGTCAGTGCGCTGTGCCACACTGGGCAGGCATATTCAGTGAGCGGTCTAATGTAGCATTTGTAGCATACAGCCATGATCTCAGTTTTCATGCCAAAGCGGCGAAGGTAGGCAAAAGATCTTAGGAGGAAGGCGGTCTTCGAGACTATTGACGATACGTGGGTATTCCATTTCAGATCGGCATCCAGGTGGACACCCAGGATCTTCACCGTTTTTACAGCCTTCGGCCCACCGCATGGCGGGTCTGGAACTGGCCATTTAAGGAAATTAACCCTAAATAGGACTGTTTTTTCCTGGCTGAGTGTAAGTTTCACTTGATTTGCTTCATCCTCGATTTTTCACATTACTGTTAGGATTGGGTCTGTCTGTATGCTCTGTGAGAGAAGTCTGAGGAGGAGGGTGGAGAGATCGTCAGCGAATTTGTAGCGTTTCATAATTTCGCGCAAAAGTTTGATGATCACAATAAAGAAGGCTAAAGGGCCTAACTTCGACCCTTGTGCTACACCGCAGGTCAGCTCCCTGATGTTTGACGTTTCACCATTGGGAAGTTGTACTTTCTGTTTGCGGTTCGTCATGAAACTGCCAACCATTCGCAAGACAATTTGTCTTGCTCCAAGGTAAGTTGCCTCCCCGATAACAACTGAGTGGTCGAGTAAGTCGAACGCTTTCACGAAGTCTGCGATGATGCAGTCAATATATGCACCGTCAATCTCCAGATGCTCCAGGATGTCTTTGATGAGGCGGATCAGGTAATGCATAGTACTATGACCTGGACGAAAGCCGTACTGCCGAGGATCAAGATTTTAACTAATATCTTCGAAAAGCCATTTGAAGACAATTCCTTCCAGGACTTTTGAGAAAATCGATGTCTTTGAGATGGGTCTTAAGTCATTTGCAGATTCGACGGATGATTTTTTCGGTATAGGAATGACCACAGCAGTTTTGAATCGTGTCGGGAAGGTGCCCTCACTCAGGCATTGGTTTACTACGGCAGTAAACGGTACCGCAAGCACGTTGCTAAATGCTTTGATCAGTTTGATTGGCAGTTCTCCAGGAAATGAGGCCTTGAATGCGTCCAGTTTTAAGAAAGCGGTCTGGATGGTTTCTGCTTCATTGACAGGGATTTCAGTAATGCTTGGAAGATCGGGAAGTGATGTAAGACCAGGGTACTTTGTACAGATTGTAGCAAAGTGGTCGTTAATCGCGTTAGCGGTAAGTTTCTCCCCTTTTTCGTTTCTTAGTTCAACGTTTTTCTGCTTTTGGCCAAGAATGTTCTGAACCGTGCTATGAAACTTTTTAGAATCGGAAGATAATATCTTCTGTACAGTCAAGCGGCCGTGCTGCTTCCTTGCATACTTTATCTTTCTCACCACTATATTTCGCAACTTGTTGGACTCTGCTCTGTTAGAGTTGTACAAGTTATCCCGCCTTATATCTGGCGTGATCCAGGGTTTCGTTTCATTTCCTACTACCCGTTTCTTTTCTGGAAAATGCTCTTCGAACATTTTCTGAAGTTGGTCGCAGAAGGCATTTGTCATGTCTTCAGCGGACGGTAGTCTGTAAATAGGGGTCCAGTTCTGCAATGTTAGCTTTCCTTTGAAGGCGGGGATTTGTTCATCCCTGATCGGTCGATAGGTTACTGTTTGTTTAATTACCTTTCGCCGTGACGAATGCGTCGGTCTCCAGGTCACTGTTAGGTGATCACTTAAGCCAATGCTTGCTGTGATTTCTGGCTCGTTGTAGTACTGTTCGAGGTTAGTGAAGACCATGTCAAGTAGGTTACTGCCGCGGGTTGGAGACTTCACCACTTGTTTCAGTGATAGGCTGGACTCCAGGAAGGCTTAATATCATTGAAGTCTCCTTATATCACAATACCGGCAAAGGGATATTTACTCCGGAAGTGGTCGACGGAGTATTGTAGGTAGTTGACTAGAGTCTTCCGGAATTGGGCTTTGGGTGGGTAGTAGGCGACTCCAAAGATTAGGGATGACACTCCCCTTGGTAGGAAGCGCGGTCTTACCCAGACCCATAGCACTTCGAGTTCTGGGGATTTGGGTATTGGAGGATCGAGTATTCAGCTGGGCGTATCGTTTCGGCAGATAAAACCAACTCCTCCACCGCGGCTGATTTCTTCTTTTTTTTCGTCTGCTGACTTCCGAGGTAATATGTATGCATTGTAGCCATCGAGGCTGAGTATACTGCTATTTGTAAGCCAAGTTTCGGTAAGACAGGCCACATCGATCTGTTTACCTCGCATTAAGATGTCCAGTTCATCGATTATGTTTGTTATTGACCGGACGTTCGACAGCAATATAGAGGGAAATTCTGGATTCCGCTTTAATCTTGATTTCCTTTTTACAGGATCAGAGGTTAGGGTCCTTACCGCGTGACAGTTACTTGTCTGTGCCGACGGAGGGACTTTCTTGTGATACGTCATCCAGGACTGATGTTCATTATCACTTGGTAGGTATGAAGGAGCGTTTGCTGTTTGTGGTAGAGTTGAAGTTAGACTTGGAGGTGGTGGGTTCCGGCGGTAATGGCCGAATATGGATCGTTGTAGCAGGTCGTGTTTTTCTGTTTCTACATCAGCGTTTATAGCAGAGTGGTGGGAGATACGGTAGGTCGGTAAGTATGGGTGTGATTTGTTCTGGAAGTCCTTTGCTCTTGGTAAATACGATTTGGATGGTGGTGATTGAGTTTTGTGTTTTTCGTACCACTCGTTCTTCTCTCTCCTGGTCCTCCTCTCTTCTGGTTGACGGTTGAGGGTCTTAAGCAGGTCCATGGTTTTGATGATTCTGGTTGGTGGTTGGTGTTTGCTATGCCAGAGAAACCACTGCTGTAGAAAACGCGAGTCCGGAAGTGATTGTAGTTGTTGACTGTCGGTTTTTGAACTTGTTTGTTCCGTGTCCGTTCTCGTTTTCTGGTGGTTTAGTGCTGGTTTGATTGGGTGAAAGAAGTTGCATCGTTGTCCTTTGATGCAACGCCCGTCCGCAAATCTCTTACATTTTTCAGGATGCAGTTTTTTGCATTTTGCTGACTTGGCGTCTTGGCAACCATCTTGAGCGAAGTGATGTTCACAAACTGGAGGAGTCTTAACGAGATGAGAGAAACGACACTGGTTGCCCCATCTGCAGTGACCTTTTTTATAATAAATGCACTCAGTTTGCGTATTTTGGAATGTTTTGACAGGTTGACTGAGTACAATGACTGATCTGTCTAGTTCTGCTCCCCTCGTGCCCTCTTCAATGTCAGGATTTCTGAGTGGAACTTGGCCTGAGTTGCTGGGTTCTTTTGCTGCTGGTGCTCCTGGAGTCGGACTGACTAATTGCAGGACATTTCGGACAATAATAGTCTCATGAGGATCAGTCATCGTACTCGCATTCTTCTTTTCAGGCTGGACCGATGATCGGTTTTCAAGTTGCGATTGATTGTTCTTTAGAAGCATTTCCGTCATTTTAAGTATTTGTTGCTTATATACCGTGTTGGAAGCAGAAAGCTGCGCAATAAGCGCTCTTTGATCGAGAATGGTCTGATTACTCTCCTCAATTCTTCCTGTAAGAGTGTTAATCATTGCAAATTCCAGAGTCTTCTGGGTTACGAACAGAGGTATCAACATTAAGACTAGAGCAGTTGAAGCTTGCTATGACCGGGACACCGTTTTTGAAAGGCGGTTCCGCGAGTTGAGTATCGAACTTTGGTGGGTGGTGAATGACGGACGATAAGAGACGGTTTTCGTCCGCTAAAGCCGGTTTCCTTGAACGGGCCTGTAGAACCTCGTAGGGCGTTGTTCCTTCGTCATCTCACAACATCGAACTTGCTGCCAGAGGGGAGGCTCTTGGACATTCAAACGTGTTAGAGTGGGCAAGGTAAGCGTTTTCAGTTTCCCTTCTGTCGCTTTCCACGAACGGGGTCGACGGCCGTAGTATTTCTCTCTCCCAGAAACGGGAAAAACTCGGATCAAAATTTGAATCACTGACAGAAAAGACATTTATCGTCTGATTTGCTTTTGTTAATTTCGTGTGCTGCCGTCTATCAAGTCCGTGAAGGTCAAGCGCTGTGATTAAATTTTCCTCAGTAGATGGTACTAGCGTCGCCTTGGAGAGAGAGCACCTCGTTACTGCTGTGGTAGTTTCAAATTTTTCGGACTGCTTTTCTCGTCCATTTTCAAATGCTGAACAATTTGAGAAAGGAGTTACCTTAGTTTGAGTTTTTACGCCGGATGTGGGTTGACGCGGGTTTTCAGAATTCAAATTGTCCATTACTGGATCATTAGCGGTGGATATAATTGATTGGCATGTAGGTTCCGTCGCTGCTTTCTTCACACTCCCGGTTTTCCGCACGTCCTTCTTCATAGCAGGAGTTACTCCTTCTGGTTCACCTTTCGGGGAACACGCAACACAAGTCCATTTAGGATTCGGCATATAACTCTTTGTGAGTCTAATTCCTGCACAAAACGCGTGAGTCCATTCCTTACATTTGCTACATTCCACGGAGTTTGAGGTCACATGTTTGTGGCAAGACACACATAGCCACTTAGGTTTGACTCCTGTTTTCTTCAGGGTAGACTTCGCTGTTGCTGCTTTCGTCATTAAGAGTCAGGTTACTTATGGTCAGCGATGTACGGGAAGGGGGGTTTGGGTATGCACCAGATTTGTGCCAGATCCAAGAGGGGGGCTGTCTTGGTCTTTTGATGCACCAATGCCACCTAATTTTTGAAAACAGTGCACAATCGTGGAGCTTAAAGACAGATCTATCACAAAACGCATTGACCTATTGGTCGAACGCCGTTCAAACCCCCTAACAACCCCAGGAGCAAGGGAAACATCAGGAGCAAGAGATCACCGGGAGCAAAGGAAGCGTCGAGACCTGTTCACCTGTTCCCTGCAATTTAAGGCTAATTAACCGGCAGGTACCAATACGGCGCTTCCGGCAGGTTCTCTCCCCTCTTCTGCTTGGTCCCAAGCGATCCACGCAGTCCACAGGACTTCACCTATTCAGAAGAAACATATACACAGGTTGCAACAAAGATAGTGCTATATGAAGATAGCACAATAGATGGCGTGCCAATCTCTATGAAAAAAAGATGGCGCTGGTGAATATAAACCAGAGAGAAAGACCTATACTAAGAATTATAAAAGGTCCCTCAAAAAACTACTCAACTAAAAATCTATAATTAGAATTTACAAATCAATATGGAAATAACCTCAAAGTAATTCAGAAGCTTTATCCCATTAAGGGCAAAGATGCAAACTCATCTACAATAACTCAGTATAAAACATAGATGGCGTTTTCTAATTTTGGGACCAGATACTGCCTTTTAATGACCAGATTGTTTGCTCATTAATGAATGTGACTTTTAATGACCAAACACTGCCTTTTAATGACCAGATTGTTTTCAAATTACTGAATGTGCCTTTTAATGACCAGACACTGCCTTTAAATG
>JAQQPU010007295.1:0-39372 GCA_029168905.1 Artemia sp. Kazakhstan ARC1039
ACTGTATATTATTCAGTCAATTGGGCTGTAAATTTGCACAGATAGGGTTCAGTAGAAGCTGGATGTAAACAAATCACTTCTTAGTGTATATCCTGGTTCTATTTGCAGACCCTCTGCACCCTACGCTACTGGGGTAGCTAATCTGCACCTTTACCCAACCAGGTAACCATCTTCTTACCAAGACTAACCAAAGGGTGTAAATCCAAATAGACTGCTTTAGATTAATTTTTACTATGGCGAATGTTTTCTTCAATAGCAAATCTTTTCTTCGGAAGACGTAAAGACAGCGCTTTTCGATTGATGGCAAGTATCGCTAATCCAATAAAAGTCGCTAGACTACGCTATGGTGCTATTCGTAATCAAAACACGGAAAATGAAGAAAAACGGGTTTAAAAAAAACAGAAACGGCAAAAACGGCCAGAAAAAAAACGAAACAGAAACAGGAACGGTACTAAAAAAACGGCTACCTGTTTTCTGTTTTTTCCGTTTTCCCAAAAAAAACAGAACAGAAAACGGTAGAAAAAAACAGAAACAGAAACAGAAACGGCGCCGACCCCTAATATGGAAAGGCAGTGTGGTCTTCGTCAATATTTGTGAATGGAATGGCAGGAACAATCAAGTACAAATAAACTTGAGCAGTCTTCTGACAGCTTCGCCTAAACACCACCTTGCTCCCCCATTATAACCGATGCATTGTCTGCGGCAAGTCCTATTATGTTTCCCTTTGGAGCTCCAATTTCTTAAAAAAGTAGCTTAGTTATAGCCCGGTAAATATTTTCGGCTGTACATTGCTGAACTTCCATAAGTCATAAGAAGGGGTCTCTTATAGGAAAACTGTCTTCTCGAACAACACCATTCAGATCAAGATGGCGAACAACTATAACCAGGCTCTTTTTGTTACTCAAGTCTGTGATTTCATCAAATATTATCGAGAATTTCTGCTTTTTGATGATTTTGTACAGATCTTCGAAACCAACTTCGCCCATAACGTCGTTCACGAGGTGTGAACGACGTTAAAATTTGGATTGAACCAAAAATTTTCAAATGTACCGTATTGTACCTGGACAGGGTTGCCACCCCGGCCTGGAAGAATTTACTAAATCTGAAAGGAAAAATTTACTAAATCGCATCTGTGTTTACTAAATGCTAAAAAAAATTTTTGGCGCGTGCGGCTACTGCCGCACGTGCACCATCAATTATCGATTTTTACTATAGGAGGATAATCAATAGGGTTTGAAAAATCTTTTTTCCTTTTTTCTTCTTTTTTTTTCTTTTCTTGTTTTCTTTCGTTTTTATAGTATGATTGAAAATTCCGGAAACCCATAAGTTCAGTTTGGATGTACTACTGGATAGGCTTCATAGTACAGATGCGGTGTATCCAAGACGTCAAACAATAGTCTGGAATCTTCGATTCTGTAAATCCTGCTGGTGAAGCCCGGCTTTAAATTTATCAATGGTCTTCAGATCATAAAGTTCAGATATATTGAAAAATTAAAAAACAATCAACGAAGAAAAACAGCTACAACTCATATTCATGAAGCAATTCAGGCGCAGGAGTGCCTAGAATCTGAGGTGTCTTTGAAAGTGACGGCTTTTGAAATTTGTCCCCCAGTTTCCGTTTTTAGGTTTGAAATCTACACCCTTCCATTTTGCATTTTTAAGAGGAAATTTGCCACTTTTAAAACACTAATTGGGCTGGTCTTTAAATAAGGGATAAGCTTCTTACAAAGATTTCTGGCAAATTTTAAAGCAAATAATTTAGGATTTTTTTTAACTATTTTTTTCTGGATTCTCTCTCATTCGTATTCAAGGGGATCAAAAACCAATACAATCTCAGTCTTTTCAAAACGGAAATGACGTAAACGGCTACCGGTTTAGTTGTAAAAATACATAAATTAAAAAGTGCACCTCAAATTGGACTAGGGCTGCCAAGCAAAAGAAAACTTATATAGCATACAATAATTAGTTTAAAAAAATATAATTGTGTCAATATTCTTCAGGTCAGGCAAATCATACAAATTGAAAAGTAAGAAGAAAAATATGTAGTCACAATTAAAAAAAAGTCACATTTAAAAGGCTTTAATCGTCCTCGGCCTCATCCGAATTTAAAGTATCCACTAGTGTCGAATTCTGGCTTAGGGGATCTACTTATTTCCATTTCTTGATAGCCCGAGTCAAATTCCTGGGGATCACCCAGTCATGTACTCCACTTGACGACCTGTGAACAAGTTGCTTCGTTTTCATCAGGGACGAAACACTCGAGACATTTAGCTTATTCTGGTTTTTAGTTTTGATGACCGACAAAATCAAGAACTGTCTCTCTGCTCCAGCACTTGAATGGGGCAAGCTACAGAGAGTCAGAAAGAACTTGGGCAAGTATGGAAAAAGTTCGTTTCCATCAGCGTCTTCACAAAGGGATAACGCTAACTAACAAACGTAGCAGCTGTTACGAGAGTCTAAGAAATTTTCTGAAAACAAATTAAGCCGGCATACCAGCCCTGATTTTAAATAGTTTGCCCTACATAGCGAGTATCAAGAAGAAGCCGAGAGAAAAAGAGAGATTTTTAAGCGCTAGGGTTCACGAGAAATCGCAAAAATGAGAGCAATAATAGCCATAATATCTAACGAAATCGAAATCAGATATTGTAATGAATTGATCCTAATTTTTTCCCCTGAATTCATGGAAAAAAAACAAAAGTTTTGCTTACTAAAAATCATGACTTTTTACTAAATTTCGGGAAATTTACTAGATCTGCTAAATTTACTAGATTTTGTTTTTTTCCTAGATCTAGTAGAATCCTACTGACGGCAGGGTTGCCAACTGGACATACATATTCCCTGGTATATTTTTGTAAAAAAAAAATCATTTATCACCAAAGTAGAGTTAAAACTACTTATCTAGCACTTAATTTACTTAGCTACTTACTTTCTACCAACTTTTTACGCTTTATACAGTATTTTCCGGAGTCGCTTGCTCTTTCCCGCAGACAACTATCTAAAAATACTATTGAAATTCTTTACAAGTTTGTGTCCTTTCATCTATAAACGATTTTATTTCCCCTTGCTTTTACGCTACAGTCAAAATAATTGGCAAGTAGGCACCTTTTTCGTTAACAATCGCATCTGGCTTCCAATAGTCAAGCAAAAACATTTATCTATTTATCAAGTATTGCTAACTGAAAAGTTAACAAAAGAAAAAATTTGGAGTCTTGACGATCTTAAATCAATTTGATATCAATAGATGTACCAAAAGAATTAGCTTATTGTGCTGATTCCAAATATATAATATTCATTAAGTTTAGTGTTACCCATCAAAGGCTACGGGCCTGAGAAAATTTGCCAAATTTTCCAAAAAGGTAAAAAACACCCCCTAAAATTCAAATGATCTTAATGGAAATCACGCCATCACATTCAGCGTATTAGAGAACCCTACTGTCGTGGTTCCAAGCTCCTATCTGTAAAAATGTGAAATTTTATAGTGTTTTCCAGAAGAAGGATCACGGATTCGTGTTTATTTGTTGTTGTTGTTGTTGCTTTTTACAGGGGTGATCGTATCGAATCAATGGTACTAAAATATCGCAAGAGGGCTCGTTCAAACAAAAATTAAAACATCTAGTGTCCTTTTTAAATTTCCTTTTAATTGGAGGACAACTAGCCCCCATCCCACACCCTTTTTCCCTGAAAGTTGTCTGGTCAAGATTTTTAGATAGCCATTTTGTTCAGTGTAGTTGAAAGGTACAATAGATATGTCTTGGGAGATGACATGACCCCTCATAGCCACCAGAGGAAGGGCCGCAAGTTATGAAATTTGCCCATTGTTTACATATAGTATTTGTTATAGGGAAGTATACCGACATTTTCCAAGGGGGGAAGGATATCTTCTGGGGATGGATTTCTACGTAAAAAAATTTCCCATTGGGATGGGAAGTTTCTGGGGGTGAACTTTCAGGGGAAATTTTACATGGGGAGAATTTGCCAGAATTCGTATGCAAAATTTGTATTATTTGTCTTACTTTCTCGTCGTTGATCCCATTGTACATGTGGAAACACTTTGAGGGAGCTGTCAAGGGGAAATTTTCAGCGAAGTTGGAATTCTCTGGGGATCCTTATGGGGAGGGTTTTCCATGGTAGAATTTTCCATGGGGAAATATCACCAGGAGAAATTCTCCATGGGAAATTTCTGGGGAAGAAACTTTTCAGGGGGGGGGGCTTTTCCACACCTTCTCCAATGACCTTAAAAAGGATCAGAAACTAAATGAAAACAAGTCTTTCTTCAAATAAAAGTATGCTAGGAGTGTTTTTCCGGCCGAATCGTAAGCAAAAAAAAATATGGAAAGAATTTGCAGCAGGGATGGAATTGTCCGGGGGTAATTTCCTGGCGGATGATTTTTACATGGGAAGAACTTTATATACAGGAATTGTTCATAGGGGATTTTCCAAAAATGGGGTGGACTTCCTGGGATTATCTGAAAAACGATCAGAAATAAATACAAAAAAATGTATTTTCTACCGAAAGTTAAAAGCGACAATAAAACTTAAAACGAACTGAAATTATTCCGTATATGACGGGGATTACTCCCTCCTCAATATCCTTCTCTCTACGCTAATGTTTGACCTTTTGTCTATTTTTTTTAAGAGCAATTCTTGAAACACAAGGGCCGTCAAAACCTTTTTAAATGTACTTTAAAAAATTTTTAGCGTGAGGAGAGGGGTATTGAGAAAGGGACAGCTCCCCTAATATACGGAATAATTTCTGTTCGTTTTAAGTTTTAATGTTGCTCCTTACTTTAAGTAGAAAAAAACTTATTTTTTTATTTAATGAATGAAAAACCGATAAGGTTACAATTTATTCTTTACTTCTGACCACGGCACATCGTGTAGATAGGGTTGTCGTTGAAACTTCGAAAGCGAACTCGACTGGAAATTGAAAAATCTAATGCCGTTACTAAGAATCATATGTGATTGGAGGGCGAACAGCCACCCCCCCCCTCGTCCGTTATTTCCCTAAACATGTCCAATAAAAATTTTGAGATTGCCATTTTGTTAAGCATATTTGAAAGGTCCATTAATTATGTTTTTGTGGATGATACCACCCCCAAAGCTTTCAGGGCAAGGGCTACGAGTTAAACTAGTTCCCCATTATTAACATTTAAGATTTTTATGGAAGGGCTGGTTTTATAAACTTTGGAGGGGACTCACTGGATTGAGAATCAGAATTTCTAGTGCCATTTTTAAGAATCAGAAGTGGTCAAAAGCAAACAAGCCACCCCCCTCCACCCACGTCTTCTTTTCCCTAGATACATCCAACAAAAACTTTGAGATATTCATTTTAACGAAAATGGTCTGAAGAACATATAGCAATGCCCTCATCGTTGAAAGAACCCCCTAAGAGCCCTGGGACAAGAGTTGTAAGCTATTCCCCGGGGGCATACAAGGTTTTTTTGGAATGGATAGTCGTATAAACTTCAGATTGGGCTCATTTGATCGAAGTTTAGTGCTATTTATAAGAGTCAAAAGTGATTTGAGGACAACCACCCCCCACCACGCCTATCATTTCCAAAAATCAGCATCCAATGAAAATTTGTAGACCTCTATTTTGTTCAGTATTGTTTACATGCCCCGAGGGCATGTAAAGTTTTTAAGCAATGGGTGGTCTATAAGCTTCAGATGGGGCTCATTTGATTTGAAATTGAAAGTTCCATTTCCTTTTTAAGATCCAACAGTGATATGAGGACAAAAATCCCCCCCCCCACCCGACACCCTCTTGTGAGACAGCCATTTTGATAGAAATAGTCCAAAGAATCCATATACAAGATATAAATTCCTATAATGATTAAAACTCAAAACAACCATAAATAATAGGCCGCACAATAGCACTGCTGAAGTGAAGAGCGATGTGGGCAGTGTATACTAGTATATTTGTCTTTACCAAGGCCCTTCACGTAGATGGGGTTGTCGTAGAAACTTCGAAATGAGCTCATTCGACAGAAAATTGGAAGTCCTAGTGCTCTTTTCAAGAGTCAAAAGTGATTGAAGGGCAACCTAGCTTACCTAGCGCTCTGCAACATCGCTTGACTCTTGGATTGTACCTTATAACATATGCAAAAATTACTTTGATTGGCAAAAAGCTACTAAAAGAAGTGAAAATGCTGACCCTCATGCCGATCATACCTGTCAAGAGAAATTCTCGTAGGAAGATGAGCCTTAAGCTCCCACAAGTAGTTTTTACTGTTTATATGTTTTTATGACTTTTGTGCTTTCACATTAGTTCATTGTGCATGGATATACTAAATCAATCTTTTTCGTTTTCATTATATTCGATGTTAACTGACCACTTTAATAGAGGTTTACAAGTCGTAGAAAAACTAGTTTCTGAGATTTCAAGATGGACATATTATAGACAACAAATAGACATAATTTGGCTGAAAAGGACACATTTTTGGATGCTCAAGGGACATATTCATTAACCAAAAAGTTGGCAACCCTGTACCTGGATGTCGAAATTGAATAAAAAACGGTACAATTTAACACGTTGGCAACGCTGAAATTTACAAGAACCTCTACATTGACTAGATATAGTAACATCCTAGTTACAGTGGCAACCCTGGATATATTGATCGAAGCCTCAATCTAGATATACCGGCGTTAACTGGATCTCACTATTGAGGCTATTCAAAAATTGTAATTACTTTAGTAAAATCCAAGTATGCTGACTCGAAACTTTAACAGTATTTAAAACAATTTAATATTAATTTATCTCAATCGATACATAGATTTTAGATTACATTTCCAATTGTTAAATTTCAATAAAAACTCTTTTTTGTTTTTATTGAAATTTTGTTTTATTGAAATTTTATTGAGTTTTTATTTGTCAATAAAAACTCTTAAACAGGGTTCGAGGTATTGAAACATGTTTTACCAGGATCAGGTATATTTCATCTCCCTCCCACCGAAAAAATTCCTTCCCTGGAAAATATTCCCGGGAAGATCCCTCTTCCCTCGACAATTTACTCCTAGAAAAATCTTACTACATGCAACGTCGAGCAGCCAAAGGAAAATTAAGACAAATAAAAGGACGGAGAAAAAAAAGGGATTATGGAAATTCTATTTACATTCCAAAATACATGTAGAATATATGGAGTAGAATCATATAATTCGTGGTAACGAGCTGTAAGCAAAGGGAACTCGAGCCAATAGTAACCACACTCTAAATAAGAAACTTTGATATCAATTAATACATTAAAAGCATTGGTTTTTATGCAAACTCCAAATATAAAAATATCATTAAGTTTAATATTACACGTCAAACGCCACAAGCCTCAGAAAATTTGTCTTATTTTCGTAAAATGTGAAAAACACCCCCAAAAAAGCCAGTGGTCGTAATGAAAACCACACTATTGAATCCAGCATATTAGAGAACCATACTGTGGAGGTTTAATGCTTCTATCAACAAAATGTGGAATTTTTTATTTTTTGGAATTTTATACTAAGGTAAATCAACTCCCAAAAACACGAAAAAAGAATTAATCTAAATAAAAATCTAAAAATATATGCTGTAGTATGCAGCATACATGTAATGCATACTGTAGGATATTCTACACCATAAATTCTGCATAAATTTCGTAATAAATAAATACCCCAGTCTCCAGTAATAAATAAATAATAAATAAGTAAACAAAAAATGGTTTTACTGTATAAGTAGAATACTCCAAAATTCCTTCGTTTTTTCAGTATTTGTGTTTGTCATGTATTTTTTAGCCTTTCAACTTTACACGTGGGGGGAATTTTCTACGGGGGGTTCTTTTTTTTGGGAGGGGGGCTCAAAGAATTTCCGCAAAGAGCAATTTTCTGGGGGATTTTCTGTGGGGGAATCCTCAAGGTAGAATTTTATGGGGGAGGAGTTTTCAGGGGGAATGCGTCAGCATCGTTTTACCAACAAGATAAAAATCTTTTTGTTTTTTAACAAGGATTTTCAAAATCCTGAAAAAAAGACTCGAATAGAGTTTCTTTCTTAGCAGGGTAAAACCCATATAGTACAGTCAAACTTGGGTTAGACCTTGAATATTTTGCAGCAAAAAATGATTTTAATACCATTCGATAAGAAAAATAAGCTACTTAACATATCCAAAATCGGCATCACCACCCCGAGATGAAATGGGTCAAATTTTGCCATTAAAGTACAAAGGAGGTGGTAAAAAGCTAAAAAGCTTATTTATGATAATATATAAATAGAGATGTCTTCTATGGGGTTATTGAGGTCTTAGAAAATGAAAATGAAGGCAAAAAGGGTCCCTCACCAGTATCACAGGGGTATTTTTTACAAAGTCCTCCCTAGAGTTTGTGAAGTGAGTGAAGAGTGAAATGAAAGGGGTTAAGTCCGAACATCGACGAAATATCCAATTTTAGTGAGCAAGGAGTCCTTTCTATGGTTTTCTTGATCACTGATAACGAAAAAAGAAAAGAATAAGACTTAAAAACTGCAAAACACCCTTAATTACAATATTAAAGAATTGAAATTACTTGCCTGTTCTGTAGAATAGACTACCATTTGGTGGAACCCTAAGTAGAGAGAATTCTTTTTTAAGATTGAATAGACAGAACTAAGCCGTAGAAAACAACTTTATCGAATACCCTGCTCACGAGAAAAAGAGTCCAAGGCTTCAAGATATAAAAAGTATGGCTCATTTAATAATGTAGCAAAATCAACTAATATAAAGACTAGAGAATGAACAAGATAACTTTGGTTGCAATTTTTTCACTTCCTCAAACATAAAAAGAAAAAACTTTCAAAAAACATTGGCATTAAAGGCAGCGTCATCGTCTTCAGGTTCAATGGCAACCTGGCAGGAAATCTCTCTGTATGATTTGCAAGCTATTGAGCAGTCCAGACACGACTTCTTGCATGAGTATCTTTCTGAGTCACCGTTATTTGGCTTACGGAGCACTTCTCAACTTTCAGAATCTGCAACGTAGCCGGAGATAAATCAGTCATCGGTGGAACCAAGACTCTTTCTTTGCATTTAAATCCACACTGAAGAAGGTTTTGCCCGCTATTTTTACTTCAATTTTAGACCTGATGATACGCACGCATCGAGTGAAACTTCGCAGATGCACATGTGGGTGGCCAGTCTTGAGGATGCAACAATTTTGAGGATGTTGAGACCTTCTTTTGGAAGATACGATAGCAAGCTGAGTTTAGGTTTTCATCACTCTTGTGTCCATATATTGGCAGTAAAGCACATTCTCCAGCACTAAATATCCCCTCCTTTGTGCTTGCCGTCAGGGAAACTTGAGAATTTCTTCAGAACGCCTTGTTTCGCTTATATGTGCATGTAGTTTCTTTTTTCCAATACCATGTATATAGAAAGTGGTGTCGTATGGTTTGGGTACCGAGTTTCTATAAATGCCAAGTATTAGTTGAATATCATTGAAAAGTTTCTTCCAATCTTCCACTGAAGTCAGTTAAGAAGAGTTCCACAATCCAAAACGTTAAGATGGGGTCCTAGTATTTTTTTTTTCCTATTTGAGCACCGGTTATCTACGTCTATACAAGCGTAAAATACAGCTTTTGTAAGATCAGGCTTGTTTTGTCTTCTCATGAGCCCATCGTCGTCAAATAGTGACGAAGGAACAGCACATAATTCGTGTTTGAAGTAGTCTCTTTCTTCTATGATTGATCGTTTTGCAACAACCATGAACATCTGGAAGATTAGGGTAGGGTCTGTGTGCTTGATCTCTGGTGAACCAGCTCTCTTGGCGGTCATGAGGGTTACTTTTGATTTCTTTCTGGAAACAGAATTCTTTACTGACTTGTTGGCCAAACCATCAAGAATCAGTTTTCGAGCTCTTAGAGCTTCTTTCGTGTTCGATTCTAGGAAATTCATTATCCCATTCATTATATTTCTCAGTCCTTCACAATCTTTGAATATATTTCACTTTTCAAGAATTTATATGACAAGCAATGTGTCTTCGTGGTACCCTTTTTTGCCTTGAGAACCCTATCTCCTTGCTTTCTTCACTAGTCAAGTATTTATTTCCTGTAAGTTCCTTCGTGAGATAGCTTGCATCAATGCAGGCTGGAGACGACATAACCCAAAAATTTTGCTGAAATTCTTTCACTTCGCCTCCAGCAGTAAGGTCTCTGGATGTCTTAATACTCTTCATGAATTCCTGTTCTATTACAAGGTAAGCTGACAACCCAGCTCACTGCCTTTCTGAGCGTTTTATCGTGTGAAGGCCATCGTCGCAAAAAGATCTGCAAATTTCCGGGTGACAAACAGATAGCTTGCCTATATTTTGAAGGTAGATTCTCGCTGTCTTTACATATTGGTTAAGGCCTGCTTCTGCGACATAGAAAAGCACATTTTTTACTACTTGCAGATGTTTTTACCACAGACCGAGTCTCTTTTTGCCCTTAGGAACGGCCGAATTATGCCAAACATTTTGAGCTACTTCATCCAAAGCTTTACTGTTCTATTTCCATTGACTGACCGTTTTTCCTTCAGCTTGTCAAATAAAGCTTCAAGATCTTTAGAACTTCATCTTTACAGACCTCTTCCAAGCATAGCCTACCGTCGATTAGTCCTTTATACAAACCTTGCAATAGATTTACTGTTATAAACTCCCTATCCTTTAATAGGAAGATTTGTAGTGCCAAAGCTATGATCACGTTTCATCGCAAATCGCGAGTTACTGCTTTCCCCGTCAATATATGAGGTACTCTTATTCAGCACAAACGATTTCAAGAATTTCTTTCATGCCTGATCCTTGCATGATATGTCATATGCAGCCGAGAAAGCTCATGCAGAATCCTAGAAAGAATCCTCCTAGTTTCACGACAATCTTTTTCAGCATGCTTCCAGGTTTTTGACTTTCTGTTATTTTCATAGACTTCCGCCATAGTGGCTGGTCAAACGTTACGATATCACGAGTCCGTATTTCTCCCCTTGCTCGGACACGGGCAGAATACAGCCAGGACTCACTACTTGAAGGAAGATCGGTCATGGGCAGAAACAAGATACCTGCTTTTGCAGCTAGTACATGGCTAGCAGCTAAACCATGGAAAGTGTCCTTGTTATCTAAATTGCAAAAATCATGATCCGCATTGTTAACCCACATTTTGGAAGAACTTGTTTCTATAGAACTGGGTTTCTGCTTGTTAGTGGCATGTTCAACTTTTTGAACTTCTGCACTTCAGTATATGAGGAACAGAACCGTTTTTTATTAAGACTATCAATAACAAAACTTGAATTCAGACAGTGGTCTAGCTGCAACAGCAGGGTCAAGTTGCAAAGGTAAAAGTAGAGCGTTGGAACGTCTTGCTAGGAAAACACCATTTCCGATCGATAAATTCTTCACCGAAATTTTCTTTCCAGCAAAAAGCGTCCGAAGAAACAATTCTAAGCTGTCTGGTGTATACTTTTGCAGCTATTCTTCAGAGGACATGTCTTCGAGGATTTTGTAGCTTCTTAATATCACTCTTAATTAGTTCAGAAGCTGTAAGAATTATTCTCATTTTTTCTCCTTTGTTGGTTTTTTTCTTTTCAGTGTCGAAGTATTCATGAAGGATGCGAGATGTCATCTAAAAGTAGTTACCTTGAATTTTCTGTTAATATCGGCAATAACAAACTCATCCCTCGAGTATTCTTGCAGTTTTTTTTTCATATACCTTTTGATATATGACTCAAGCCCACCTTCCAGGAAAAACTGTTTCATTTTTACACGTAGGTCTCTGATAGCTAGCTTCTCTTCGTCATTTTCCTGGAAGTATTCCAACGCCTTTAAAAATGCCTCATGGTTCTCTGCATCGCCAAGTCCTCCAGGACTCGGATCTTTTTAGTAGTTTTGACGTCACTGGCAAATATTGAGGGTGCGTTATGATATGTTGAAAAAGCAGCTGAGCACGACACGTGATATACAGCGTCAGGAGCATGGAGGTCTACTACTGAACTAATGTGAAAATGGGCGGTATTCTCCACTCATCGTGCTTTCTTTGCAGAGTGAAAGCAGTTTTTCACGGATTTCTTTGTTCTGGCCTGACACCAAAAATGTCCTTTCTTATGCTAAGGGTTGTTGGTGTACCGCAGAATAAGCAGCAGTTTTTGAAATCAAAACAATCGAATGGGAACTCAGAAGACATCTTTCTTCAGGGATTTTCTGCTTCTACAATTTTTTTTTCGTCTTTACCGTTCGCGTAAGATCTGCAGCAATGAATGTGTACCAGAATTCGTACAGAAACTTCAAAATTCTCTCCTTGCTCTCGAGCCACTGCGCTTATACTTAAAAAATTTTTTTCGCCAATGACGCTTATTGCGCCACAGCTATTTACGCTTTTAAACCATATTGAACCGACGGTAGATTTCCTCTAAAACTATGTCAACTTCAGAAATGGAAATAATCCTATTATCGGCAAATAATCTCATAGTTTATTGGGAATAATAGTAAAATAACAAATAAAGAAGAAATAATTAGATTGAGGAAAGATAAGTTCCTCTAGCTAGAAAAGATACCATGACCGAACAGGAATCATAAAAACAAGAAGAGTAACGGACAAGGAATCATCTTGCAAATAAAATATCGTCCTAACAGAAAAAGAAATGGAGAAAAATGAAATACAACATAACTTTAAAAAAGGAATGTGGTCGAAGATGCTTAAATAGAAGCTGAAGAAGAAAATTTCCACAATTAAAAAAAATTAATGACTGTTATTCAATTATGCTTAAAAGTCTCGAAAAATATGCAGTAAGTTTTTTAATTTTTTCTAAAAACCGATTTGGATAAAAAAAAAAACTGGAATTAGCTCATTGATTTCACCGGCAAAGCAAGCGATTCTTTTAAAGCGAGTGCTAGAGCTAGATCCTACCTTATGAAAACTAGATAGCGCTCAATATCAAATATTTTTGAAGAAGTAGTTCCCATATTTTTTCTATTTTATGTTTTCAACAAAACCAGGCAAATAAAGCAAAGTACTCGTACGCTTACTGCAAGTCACTGCCTTGGTATAAGCTTAAATCAAGAACATTCAAGGTTTCAAACAAGATTTGATCAACAGAATTATAATAGTACGCATACCTCTTTTTTAGATGGCATTGTCCGAAATCGTTCAGGAGTCTACTAAGTGGATATCAGTAGTATTGGCTGATGTAATTTCGAAGGGGAAGGACTTCACCTTCGTATTCATATTCCTTTTCCATATTCATATTCCTTTTCCATTTTTTTTTTAGTTTTCTTATGAAGCCGATAGCTCCATAAAAGTTATTTCCTCCAATAAATTTTCATGATTAAATTTTTTTTTCACCCTTCGGATCGCACCTTGAGGGCAGACTCGAAAGAATGGCAGCAAAATGCGTTGCCTGATACCGTTCCCGGTAGTCATAGAAAATACTCTCTTTTTTTTTATTGTTACGATTTCCACTTTTTGGTTTTGCCATTAAGTAGTATAGGTTTCAGTTTTTATAGGTTCCAAGTTCTTTCTTTCCCTTTTTCGTTATCTAAGACCAAGAAAACCATAGAAAGGACACATAAGGTTTTTCGGAGATAACCCCTCCCACTTCAAGCTCTAAAGAGGCATCTCCAAAAATATCCCTGATAAACTTGTGAGGGACCATTTTTACATTAATTTCCTTTATCTATTACCTTATAGAAGACATCTTTTCTGTGTGTTATCACATAATGAAATTTTAGCCCTTTGCCTCTTCCCCCGCAGTTTAAGGGTGAATTTGACCCATTTCTCCTAAGAGTAGCGATGCCAATTTTAGGTATGTTAATAAGCCCCTTTTTCTATCGAATGGTGCAAAAATCATTT
This sequence comes from Artemia sp. Kazakhstan ARC1039, assembly GCA_029168905.1. NCBI lineage: Eukaryota > Metazoa > Arthropoda > Branchiopoda > Anostraca > Artemiidae > Artemia > Artemia sp. Kazakhstan ARC1039. The sequence goes on from JAQQPU010007295.1 coordinate 13,805, forward strand.
TTTTTTAATTTGTTCAAGGTTACGCCTTTTTTGTCGTATCTTCATTGTACTAATAGACAACCTTTCAACTTTGTCGTTGTGAAAAAACATACTTTGGGCCCGCATATACACAGGAGGTTGATTCTCTCTTTTGTTGATTTTCACAATTTTCTTCTATAATTTGAAATTTCTTGTATTTTAAGTATAAATCGTCAGCTTGTTCATTCTTTGAATCCCCCTTCACCTCACCAAATACATTCCCGTGCACATTCTTGGTTAGAGCGGTTAATAATTCTTAATAATTCTTTGCAGTAATCCTTGCTGCTTAACATCTTTTTTAACATGTTTTTATTCAGTTAGTACTTTTACGTTATTTTTTAACTGAATTACACTCTGCAAAGTAATTTGGTAGGTGAACCCAGGGCCCCAATTGCTCCCCCCCTAAGTTCTGAAAAATATCTCTCTTTTTGTATTTTGATTAAAAAAATAGAAAACAACAAAATTGTCTCCTTTCCAAATTATGAAAAAATACGTTTTCTATCTTAATTTAAAAGAACTGATTTTTTTCACCTCCCTCCCCCCCCCCATATTTTTGTGAACTAGTGCCCTTGACGCGACACATCTTTTAACGTAAGAAGCAGAGGGTAGTTTTGATGTCTTGCCTTATTGTTTTATTACAAAATTAAATACCGAATAATCATCTTACTTAAGTGATTGATTGATTTATGTTAAAATTGTACTCATCACAAAAAAAATAGGATTTTGGAAGCTCAAGGCCGAAGGAGAAGGACATTCAAGTATTCAGGGACCACGGGGTCCAATGGTGCTGCTTCATTGTCCCCAGTCTAATGCTTGCATTGTTCTCCGGAAACTAGTTAAGCCAAAAGCACATAACTTATGTAACTACGTATGATAGATGTTACTAACCTAAGCGCCATCGAGAATCCATGCTGAGACCCAATATGATTATTTATGAAGCAAATCAATGCGCATATTCAGTAGATGTCTACTTAGTCCTGTGACAAAACTCGTTGCATAAACACCGTTAAATATTCGCTGGTTTTATCATTTTAGGTAAGTTTTGATAATATGTAATAAGTACTTGAGTGGTCAGGCCAGGGTGCAAATGTGACCTCTTTCTTATTAAATGTGCAGGCACTGTTTCTTTTTTAGTTTGTTGGTTTTCATACGCGTTATTTTGTGTACTTATTTCTCATCAACAGTTGGTTCATGTTGCTAAATAATGTGAATTTGGAAAACAAAATAAGCGGAGAGGTTTAATCGGTAAAATTCTACTTTAGCTACTTTTGGCTATCTTGGGAAAGGGTTAGATTAGGAAAATGAGACTTTCAGGGGTGGGTCTACAGGCTAAAGTATGTCCCGGAAAGGTATTTTGAAGTACCTACCTCCACTCCTTCTCCCTCTAGAGGGTCATGAAATTTGCCTACAGGACAGGTCTATACCCATTGAAATTTTGACAGAACAACATTTTACCTTAATTTTCAGTTATCAGTTTCTTTTTCTCTGGCTTTAGCTCTGAAAATGCAATTTCAGTTATTTGAGCAGAATTTTAAGCCATATCAATGTTTTATTTCCAAAATTTAGGAAATGTATTTGCATATATTTAAAACCTTATAAATTGGGATTGAGCAAAGTTGTGAAGCTGAAAACAATTTTGTTGTACTTCATTTAAGCAGAAGATCTATTTTTCAAGGTTTCACTTCTATAACTCACATATTTTTAAAGGTCATCAAAGGTCAGGACCCTCTAGAGGGAGAAGGAGTGGAGGTGGGTACTTCAAAATATCTTCCCAGGACATACTTTAGCCTGTAGACCCATCCCTGAAAGTTTCATTTTCTTAACCTAACCCCTTTCCAAGATAGTCAAAAGTAGCTAAAGTCGAATTTTAGCGTTTAATCTCTCAATAGTGTTTAAAACAAACGGTACTTGTTAAAAATCCGGTAAACACGCGAAAAATACCGCAGCGAAATCTCAAAGATGCTTTATGAAAAACAGGTTTTCGGTGCCTTGCGAGGTATTGCTCACTCCATGACAAAGATTTAAATTTAATTTTTTAGGCTTGAAGGGTCAAAAAAAGATACCTAGGGTAGGTTAGGTTACGTATTTAGTACTTGTGCACTAAATGGTACACACGTAAGAAGTAAAATTTGGCTAATGCTGATTAAAAAAATAAAATGGATGAATATATAATAGTTTAGAAACAAATTTGGGCTATATATTTGCACATTAGGGGGTTTGGGGGGTAAAGCATAGCATATATTAAATACGTAACCTAACCTAGGTACCTCCCCCCGCCCCCCCTAAACCCCCAAAAAACAACAGTTTAAATATTTTAGATTCAATGAGAAACCACGCTCTTCGATTAATTTAGTTAGGAATTACCCGCTTTACGGGTCTTCATCACTGCATTTCTTCGACAGTCTATAGCACTGTGTACCAATTAGTGCACAAGTACCCGTGTTTAATATGTGCTATGCTTTACCCTTACCCCCCCCCCCCTAATGTACAAATATATACCCCAAATTTGTTCATAAGCTATTATATTTTCATACTATTTTGTTTTATTTCATTAGCATTAATAAAACTTCACTTTTCGCGTGTATACCGGATTCTTGACAAGTATCAAATAAGCATACTTTCTTATAGTCGTATAGCCTAGGAGTACATGTAAAAATTAGGCAGGGTGGGTGCAGTTAAACTGGGAGTGACTACACGAGATTTCCCTACACGTCAGTTCACGAGAATTCAGAGGGGCGGGGGGAGGACAAAATGTTTTTTTCAAAGTCTATGTGGGGCAAACTTGTCATTTTTTCAATGAAAATATAAAGAAGACGTCTGACACAGAAAATAGCACCCAAAAACGTCTTTTTTCTCAAAATCTAGAGGAGCAATTAACATATATTCGGATAATTAATGGGTGGTATGACCCTCAAACGAATGTGTCCCTAATTTGCTGATAGAGAATCAACAAAACGACTCAAAAATTTTGAGGCTTCTAATTATACAAGCTTAAAAATTCCTGCATGATTCTGGTTTCTATAAAGGGTTTCAAGAGCATCTTTCTCCTAAAACATATCTATAAAAACTTTAAAATGGGACATTCCTGGTAATCTGGCACGCTTATCTCCAGTGTTGCACACATCCTGTTGCATTTACCCACCAAGATACGTAAGATTGCTAAGGCTGTTTTAAAATTGATTTATGTGTAATGCCATGGGGTGCGACCAGGGCTTAAAGGATGGTTTGTGGCCCTATAGGATCTGTTTCATCGCTTAAATAGGGGGCTATATTTTAAAATTCGTGATCGAATGATCCCAATAGGCACCTAAAGAGGGATATTTTCGAGGAGGAGGCAATAATAAAAAAAGAAAATTATAATCGGTGTGATAAGTGCCCAGAAATTCAAGAAAAATTGTGTTTTTCTTTGGGAAGGACCTAAGGATTCCCCTGCTTGTGCCCCCCCCCCAGCCACTAAGACCACCTCTTCGTAAGGGATATTGATCTTAACTAAATAGTCTCTTATCGCGTTGTATGTTTCGCTCGATGTATGAGAATTGGTATGTCTGCTGTTGATATTGCAAACATTTATTATCGCGGATGATATTATTCAACACAACAGCTTTTCTATGATTATTTCGTGAGAGAAATAGTTCCGGTTAGCCACATGGCGAGATGTATTCGATCTGTGGCGGTTCTAGCCTCTCTTGCGGCCGGAGAAAAATGTTAATTAGCGCCACCCCCATTATCTTGCATAAGATTTCCAGGTCGAATTATAACAAAATCTTCATTTATTGACCAAATTAATTTGTATTCATTAATCAATAATGTATTATTTAAATCATTGATACTTTTGTCTTATAGCCAAGATCTTGTACCATACTCAAGATCTTGTATCGCGAACATGAGACAATAGCGGGTTTTCGTGGTCTTCATACCAGACAATATTAGCTTCAGCTCATTAGGAAACTACATTGTTGCTATATTTTAATTAAATATTTAGTTGGTATTTTGGTTTGGTTAGGTTAGATTAGTTTAGGTTACGTATTTAATATAATGCGGCCTGGGCAGCCCCCTTCCATAATTCTTTGCTGTAGTTTGATACTTTTGTTGATAAAGTGTTATATTTTCATCATATTTTATTTTATTTCATTAGCATTAACCAAACTTCATGTCTCGACAGAATTTGAGTGTGATGGCTATAAGACACAAGTACCAAATAATTTAATTATTATCATCTATTTTAATTTAATTACTTTATTAATCTTTTAATTATTTCCATTTTTTAATTCATTTATATGTTATTAATTAATTAATTATTTATTAATTGTTTTCATCTTTCAACTTCTCCCTCTATTTTATTGAAAATAAAATTTCTAAAATTGTAGAATGATTATAACCGTTCGATTATTTATTTCAAATTTTGCACCTCTGAAATTTCTGCGGTCGGAGCAAGTACCCTCTCTGCCCGTCTCCTAAAACCGCCACTAAGTATGCAGTGAAATTATTGAAGGAAACTATTGTACGTAATTACCATTTACGCGTAATATTATAAGTTTTATTTTCGTGTTAAAAAGTTTAATTAAATATATTGAAATAAGTCTTGCTTTAATCCAGCTTATGTCATTTCGCAGTTAAATTGAAGGAACTACCTTCATTATTTTAATTTTTTTTTCCTCATTGGATGTTACTTGGACTTTTAAGAAAGTATAAATTTAGCTCACCAGCAAAATTGAGCCAGGTTTAGCTCTCCTGGTGAGCTAAATTAGCTCACGGAAAAACTTTTAAAAACCCATCAAAAATTTTTTTATATGCATTTTTGTTACGTTTTTACGAATGGAAAAAAATTATAGCAAGGGAGGGGGGTTCAAACCCCCTAAAGCTTCACACCCCCCTAGGTACGGCCTTAATTGAAAGCGTTATTATTTTTGCCGTCGTAAGATTCACAAAATGTTCACTCGGGTGCGATCTTTATTGAAGCAATAGAATATGCATATCATAAGTGTTAAATTTGTTTTAAACATATGTTTTATAATATAATGGATTGAAAAACATTAACTAAGTAATGATGATAGTATGTTAAGGTTTATATAAATTTCATCTTAAAAGACAATGTTTAAAACTTGATTTTAACTTGAAATTTATTTTTACGTTCAGCGCTTATAAATATCCTATCAACTTATGGATAAACATGTCCATCAATGAAACGTTAAAAACAACTTCTGAATAGCTGCAGAGACTTGACAGAAGGTCAGGGTTGCCACCGCTGGTGATTTATCACCAAATATAGTTATTTTTCATCCTGGTGATTTTCTTGAATCTGGTGATTTCTGTTTTTTTTTTAATCTGGCGATTTTCATTTAGTTTGGTGATTTTCTACAAAATTGGTTGACATTCCATGCATGATTGGTTTCACTGTCTTACTGAAGTGAAATAAACAGTGACTTTCATATTTTATGTCTTGTTTTTATTCGTTATTTCTAAAGAGCGGCGTTATTTTGGGCTTCTGTGTATCCTTTTAGCTTGGCAGTCGGCTTCCCCATAGTTGCAAATTTTTATTTATAAATACATATATGTGTACCTGACTGACTTAAGTACCGTCCGGTCTTTGTGGCTGTGTTGGGACTTCTTCTCTTCTGAGCAAATGATCAATGTGGCGACGGTAGTTCGATCTGTCTGGTGCTAGACTAAGTAGCTGGGGGAGTCGATGGGCCGGGAAATTGTCGGTCCATCTCTTACGAGATTGGCCTCTGGGGCACGTGCCGTGAACCCCTCCTTCGAATGGGATTTTTGGAAGCTGGTTGACCGACATTCGCTGGAAATGGCAAACCAGCGGAGTTGTTGGCGTCTGACCCGGTCCATGATGGTACGGGGACAGCGTAGTAGTTTTCGGAGGTCTTCATTTGAGACTCGGTCAATGTAGGTAATCCCCGCAATGCGTCTAAGGCATTTAGTTTCAAAAGCAGAGATTCTTTACTCATCATCAGCCTTTATTGACCAAGTTTCACTTGAGTATAAAGCTATTGGGATTATGAGAGAGTTGAAGAGTCGCGCTTTCAGAGAACTTGACAGAGTCTTGTTTTTCCAGATTGGCAAGAGGTTCTTGAAGCTGGCGCGTGCCAGGCCGAGTCTTCGTTTGATCGATTTAAAGCAGTCGTTATTAGAAGTCAGGAGGCTCCCTAGGTAGACGAAGGAGTCAACATTTCCTACTGGCTCTCCTTTTATTTTTAGCTGCACGTTTCTTGAAGCAGGGTCTCCAGACATCCGCATAACCTTGGTTTTGGCTGTATTAACGACCATCCCAAAGGCATTTGCTGACACTAGTTCGTCGGCGTCAGCTTGGAGTAGATGCTCTTGACTATTGAGTTTCTCAATGTCATCTGCGTATGCAAGTTTATCGATAAGTTTCCCTCCAATCTCTACACCGTCAACAGTTTCAGCAAATGATAGCGCTGCGTTGAGGAATAGGTTAAAGAGGTGGGGTGACAAGAGGCAACCTTGAAGAACGGCCTTGAAGAATGTCAGAAACTCCTCTGTCAATCCCTCGGGCGTCTGGACTTGGCTGACGAAATGTGAACACACGTCTCTTATCAGGATTACTATGTTTTCAGGGACTCCATAGTGTAGCAGGACGTGCCATAATCCATTTCGCCATATCAAGTCAAAAGCCTGCTTGAAATCGATGAAGAGTAGTAGCAGCTCTTTCGCAAACTCGATATACTTCTCCATCATTTGCCGAGTGGAGAAAATCTGGTCTATGGTAGAGCGGTCTTTTCGAAAGCCTGCTTGGTATTCCTCTGAGATATAGTTTGTCAGAGATTTCAGACGGTCTAGGAGTATTTTTGTAAGAATCTTCACCGGTTGGCTCGTTAAACTTATTGGTCTGTAGCTGTTATTGTTGCCCTTTTCCCCCTTTTTAAAAAGGGGGACGTTGGTGGCTTTCGCCCAAGATCTGGGGAAGTAGACCGTTTCCCAGACACTTGTTATGACTTTGTGATAGATATCGACCAGTTCTTCTGGGCCTGCTTTTAATAGTTCTGACTGAATACAATCCGGGCCTGGGGTTTTATTAATTTTTAGAGATTTTATTGCTGAGAGTACTTCATCTCTTAGTGGAGGAGGGCTTGGGTCTACTGGGTACTGCGGTAGTGGGAAAGATCATAAGATGTTCGGGTCGGGCGTTATTTTGGGGTTCAGTTTTTCGCTGAACTGATCCTTCCATCCTTCTCGTCTTCCCTGGGAGTCCGTGATTGGGAGCCCGTGCTTATCTAACAGTGTAGGAGCAGCCGAGGACTTCTTTTTCGACAGTTCACGGACTTTCTTGTACATGAAGTGGCTATTACCTTTTTGAAAGGCTTCTTTACACTCACGACATTTGTCATTGACGTAGTGTCGTAGAGCTTGCCGGATTTTCTTTTCTACTAGGCGCTTCAGTCTCTTGTACTCGTCCTTGCTTTATCGATCTACCTTGTTAGCATGAGGGCGCTTCTGCACACATAGATCAATAATTTCGGGGGTGATCCACGGTTTATCCGAACGGGTCTGAATTCCCAGGATTTCACTAGCAGTTTCTCTGATGATGGATGCGCTTTCGTCGACGAATCGGTCAATTTCGTCTGCTGTTGGAGCTTCCATGGGTTGTATTCTCGACAACTTGTTTGAGAGTGCTGTTCTATTCCTGTTCCTTGTTTCTATGTTTTTCAGCAGGTCGACACGATATCTTAGTAAGTTTTTCTTAGGCTGTTGGGGCTTCCGAATGCGCAAACGGAGCTCAGACATGACTAGAACGTGGTCCGAGTCGAAGTTGCCACCGGCTATGGAGACTGAGTTCAGTACTGATGATTTCCATCGCTTGCAGACAAGTATGTAATCAATCATGTTTGCAGTGCGGCCGTCAGGGGATCTCCAAGTAACTTTCGTTCGTTCTCTGTGGCGGAACATGGTTTTCGTTATGAAAAGTTCGTTATTCCGACAAAAGTCGATGAGCATTTCACCCCTGTGGTTCTGCCGCCCATGCCCGAACTTGCCCATGACGTCTTCAAGTCCATCATTGGAGTTTCCAACAATGGTGTTGAAGTCCCCAATCACGAACAGAACATCTTTCTTGGGAGCAGTGTCAACGGTGTGTTGGAGTTGGCTGTAGAATTCTTCGGCTTCTTGGTCACTCCAGGACGAGTCTGGGGCGTAAACTTGGATTATGGTCATGTTGGCAATGAATCCTTTCAGACAAATGGTTATAATGCGTTCAGAGACAGGATGGACGGCAAGAAGAGACTGTTTGGCTCGCTTGGATAGTAGGAAACCGACACTTCGGCGGTGAACTCCATCACTTCTTTCAGACGTGATGAGCGTGATGTTGTTTGTTTTTTCTATTCCTGTGGAGGGAAGTTGAGTCTCAGATAGTACAACGATGTCCCAGCGGAAACGGTTCATCTCGTTTAGGACTAGTTCCCTTTTTCCTGGTTTGGCCAATGTGTGTACGTTTAGCGTTCCTAGTGAGAGATATGTTTTTGGGGTTAGGATAAACGAAGTCTTCTCCGACTGGAGAGTCGTCAAATCAGATAAATGATCGTCGGCTGCCCCGGAAGCGGTAACAAAATCATTTTCATTATCATCATTATCAACAATATCATTCTCGCAATTTGCAATTCTTGGTCTCATACCGTCGGTTACCCCGGACGCGGTAGCACGAGTTCTTATTTTCTTATTCGCCATTTTCATCATTTATATTTAAGAGAAGGAGCTTCATGGCTAATTTGTCGGGGTAGCGGTAAGCCACTCCTCTCTACCCTTAGCAGAGGCCATTGTCCATGCAGCTGGATCGTCTGCCCTTCACAGTTGTCCCTCTAGGAAGGGATCCTCCCGTTCGGTGGTTTGCGACGCCGAGCAATTTTTCCCATTGCTGGGGGAAGGTGTGTAACCACTGGGACATGTCCTCACGCCGGTTGGCCCTGTATGGTGTACACACAAGGGGCCTTCCTCCTTCTCCGCCTGTATTTCAGACCCCCGGGCGAAGATGTCCCAGTTTCAATTATGGACCCCCAGGAACTAGGTCCCCCCTAGGCCCGCGCCTTCTATGAAGGTATCCTACATATCTGTAGGACGTTCCCCTATCCGCCACCTGGGGACTCGCTGAGTGGCCTGGGGGAGGCCCAGGACTCATGTATACCCCATGTGTGATAAAAACGCATTGAGGCTCAGAAACAAAAAACAAATTCTCAGGTAAAGAAAGCATAGTCCCACATGAACATAGATTCAGCAGCCTAGGCTAGGTCTTTTTTAAGGGACTTAACAGTCTCAAGAAACCAGGGGGCTCAGTCTCAAGGGGCTCTCGTCTAAGGAACCAGGGAAATAACCGCTTGTCTGATATTTCAGCTTAGACTTGACCCACGACAATTTTCCGGAAGTAAAATAAATATATAAGAAATTGACACCATTTGAGTAGTCTTTTTCAGAGCTAAAGTTTACCACTAAGGATACCGACTATGGGAGGGGGATTAAAAACGTTCATAAGCAAATGAAATTCGATTTGAGGACAAAAGAGGATTATTGGGGTTATTCTTTTCAGTGGAAACCTAGAAAAAAGAAAAAGAAAAGATTTTGCAAAGTAAAGACAAAGAAAAGTGCAATATTAATTAAATAAATAAAAAGTCTCTTCATGTCTAGTAACAGGATTTTAGGTAACAATTTCTGTCTTTGCCTGGAATTCCGGTTTTAGATATAAATTCTCTTCCTTCTTGAGCAGTTGACGGCCTTTGAAAAACATGATGTCTTGGCTCAGAGTGCCCAACGCGTCTTTTTGGTGTAAAGCTTATCATTATTGACCACCGATTTCTGGTGATTTTTGTGAAATACTGGTGATTTTCTTGGTGAAAATCCAATGATTTCTGGTGATTTTCTTGGTGAAAAACTGGTGATTTTTATTTGTTTGTGATGGCAACCCTGCAGAAGGTAATTCTGAAGTCAGGTCGTAGCTAACAACTTTGGGAAAAGGCAAAAGCTCTCTACTTATAGCTATCGCTTCTTTGCTTTACTTATAGTCTCCCTTTATATTCTTATTTAACAATTAAAGCTGTTATAATTATTTCATTTACTAACTGCGCCCTCTACTTTCTTTTATTACAACTACGAAACAATCATAACAGTTAGGTTATTTAATTCGAATTTTGCACACGGAGCAAGTCCTCCTCTGTCCCTTCCTTAAAATCGCCACTGAATTTGATCAGTCGTAATAAATTCAAAGCCGTCAAGTTGCATGAACTAGGTGGCTGAAGCGCCTAGTAGAAAAGAAAATCCGGCAAGCTCTACGACACTACGTCAATGACAAATGTCGTGAGTGTTAAGAACCCTTTCAAAAAGGTAATAGCCACTTCATGTACAAGAAAGTCCGTGAACTTTCAAAAAGAAGTCCTCGGCCGCTCCCACACTGTTAGATAAACACGGGCTCCCAATCACGGACTCCGAGGGAAGACGAGAACGATGGAAGGATCACTTCAGCGAAAAACTGAACCCCACAATAACGCCCGACCCAAAATTCTTACTATCTTTCCCACTACCGCCTTACCCAGTAGACCCAAGCCCTCCTCCACTAAGAGATGAAGTACTCTCAGCAATAAAATCTCTAAAAATTAATAAAGCCCCAGGCCCGGATGGTATTTAGTTAGAAATATTAAAAGCAAGCCCAGAAGAACTGGTCGATATCTATCACAAAGTCATAACAAGTGTCTGGGAAATGGGGCACTTCCCCAGATCCTGGGCGAAAGCCACCATCGTCCTCCTTTTTAAAAAGGGGGAAAAGGGCGACTGTAACAACTACAGACCAATAAGTTCAACTAGCCAACCGGCGAAGATTCTTAAAAAAATACTCCTTGACCGTCTGAAATCTCTGACAAACCATATCTTAGAGTAATACCAAGTAGGCTTTCGAAAAGACCGCTCTACCGTAGACCAGATTTTCTCCACTCGGCAAATGATGGAGAAGTATGTCGAGTTTGCGAGGGAGCTGATACTACTCTTCATCGATTTTAAGCAGGCTTTTGACTTGATATGGCGAGATGGATTATGGCACATCCTGCTACACCATGGAGCCCCTGAAAACATAGTAATCCTGATAAGAGACGTGTGTTCACATTTCGTCAGCCAAGTCCAGACGCCCGAGGGATTGACAGAGGAGTTTCTGACATCAGCGGGCGTTCTTCAAGGTTGCCTCTTGTCACCCCACCTCTTTAAACCTATTCCTCAACGCAGCGCTCTCATTTGCTGAAACTGTTGACGGTGCAGAGATTGGAGGGACACTTATCGATAAACTGGCATGCGCAGATGACATCGAGAAACTCAATAGTCAAGAGCATATACTCCAAGCTGACACCGACGAACTAGTGTCAGCAACCGAGGCCTTTGGGATGGTCGTTAATACAGCCAAAACCAAGGTTGTGCGGGTGTCTGGAGACCCTGCTTCAAGAAACGTGTAGCTAACAATAAAAGGAGAGCCAGTAGAAAATATTGATTCCTTCGTCTACCTAGGGAGCCTCCTAACTTCTGATAGCGACTGCTCGAAATCGATCAAACGAAGACTCGGCCTGGCAAGCGCCAGCTTCAAGAACCTCTTACCAATCTGGAAAAACAAGACTCTGTCAACTTCTCTGAAGGTGCGACTCTTCAACTCTCTCATAATCCCAATAGCTTTGTGCTCAAGCGAAACTTGGTCAATAAAGGCTGATGATGAGTGAAGAATCCCCGCTTTTGAAACTAAATGCCTTAGACGCATTGCGGGAATTACCTACATTGACTGAGTCTCAAATGAAGACCTCCGAAAACTACTCCGTTGTCCCCGCAACATCATGGATCGGGTCAGAAGCCAACAACTCCACGGGCTTGGCCATATCCAGCGAATGTCGGCCAACCAGCTTCCAAAAATCACATTCGAAGGACGGGTTCACGGCACGTGCCCCAGAGGCCGACCTCGTAAGAGATGGACCGACAATTTCCCGGCTCATAACCTCCCCCAGCTACTTCGTCTAGCGCCAGACAGATCACACTACCGTCGCCACATTCATCATTTGCTCCTAAGAGAAGACGCCCCAACACAGCCACAAAGGCCGGACGGGACTTAAGTCCAGTCAAAAGTCAAGTCAAGCTGCATTTGATTTACTTAGGGACAGTGGGGTCAATTTAGTGTAAGGAGAAGGGGAGATGTATTTTTCAAACTTAGGGAGGGGGCAATTTTTCACTGAAATGGCATGTTCCAATGAAAAACACCTCCCCGACAAAGCTAAGATTCGAAATCAGTGGAGGGGAATCTATGGCAGCATAGTCTGCTGAGCTTGAATTGGCTAGATTATGTGAAAAGAAAGAAATAAAGGACATTCACATTATTTCAGGAACGACTTAAGATTCAAAATTCTGCAAAATATATCAAACAGTTCGTGGTAACGAACTGTAAGTAAGGAGCGACACGGCTTAATAGTAACCGAAAATATAAAAAAAGGCATTTTGGTATGGATAGATAAATCAAAAGAATTAGCTTGTTATGCTGATTCAAAATATAAAAATTTCATTAAGGTTAGTGTTACCTATCAAAAGCTACGCACCTGGGAAAATTTGTCTGATTTTCAAAAAAAGGGGGGAAGCATCACCTGAAAATCAAGGGATTCTAATAAAAACCACATCATTAGATTCAAATATTGACGAAGACCACACTGCCTTTCCATATCAAACAAATACAACTTAAAAACAATAGGGAAATTTTTTTCAAGACAGTGCAATTTAAATCGGTGAATATTTGTAAGGATACTAGGGCTGTTTTAAAGGTTTTTAAAAGCGGTTTTTTAAAAGCATTTTTAGTTTATACTTCGTATTTTAATGTAAGTTTGTTTTTATATATATTTTTAGTTGTGCTGAAGATGGCCCTTGGACATAGGGCCGAAATATTCACCGATTTAAATTGCACTGTCTTGAAAAAAATTTCCCTATTGTTTTTGAGTTGTATTTGTTTTATCATTAGATTCCGCGTATCCGAGAACCCTACCGTAGAAGTTTCAAGCTTCCACCTGCAAAAACGTGGAATTTTGTATTTTTTTTTGCCAGAAGAAAGATGTGTGTTTATTTATTTTTTGTTTGTTTGTTTGTTTTTTTTTCCCTAGGTGTGATCGCATCGAACCATCAATCCCTGCAATATCGAGAAAGGGCTCATTCGAACGAAAATTAAAAGTTCTAGTGCCCTTTTTAAGTGACAAAAAAATTAGAGGGCAACTACACCCTATCCCAATCCCCCTTTTTTCCTCAAAGTCGCCCGATCAAAATGTTGAGATAACCATTTTGTTCAGCATAGATGAAAGGCCCAATAGCTATGCCTTTAGAGACAACATGAGCCTCCGCAGCCCCTGGGGAAAGGTCTTTAAGTTACAAAATTTGCCCATTGTTTAGGCATAGTATTTGTTATTGGGAAGCATGAATACATTTTTCGGTGGGGGGGGGGGGGTAATTATTCTCTAGGGGGATTTTCTACAGAGATAATTTTCCGTGGGGAAGGAAGATTTTTGGGGGTGAACATTGCAGAGGAAATTTTACACTGGGAGAATTTGCCAGAATTCCTATCCGAATTTCTTTTTATTAGCCATACTTTCTCATTGCCGACCCAATTTTACTTTTGGAGGTGTTAAGGGGAATTGCCCGGGGGGAAATTTTTACCGGGTTGGAGTTGTCTAGAGTATCTTTCTGTAGGAGGGGGGGGGGAATTTTTCACAAGAGAAATTCACCATGGGGTAGTTTCCCAGGGGATAAATTCTCCACAGGGAATTTTTGTGGGATCAACTTTCAACTAGGGGGCGGGGTATTCACGGGAATACTTTTCCACGGTGTCGGGGATTTCCAGAATGATTTTAAAAACAAACTTTTCTAATAAACATCTTTTCAAAATGAAAGTTCGCTAAAAAAAATCACCTGGAACCGTCCGTAAGAAATTTTGGGGGTAGCTAGAATTGAATTATCTGGGACGAATATTCTTGGCGGGGCGTAGTTTTACGTGGGAATAACTTTCCATGGAGAGATTGTCCATGGTGAGAAAAAATGTTCCATGGAGGGGGAGCCGGATTTCCCGGCATTATTTAAAAACGATCGGAAATTAAAAAAAAAGTTTTTTTCAACTGAAAGTAAGGAGCAGCATTGTAACTTAAAACGAAGAAGTTATTAATTATATGAGGGGGCTGAACCCTTCTGGCTACCTCGCTCTGTACGCTGAAGTTTGAATTTTTTTCCTGATTCTTTAAGAACGACTCCTGAAACACAAGGGTCGTTTAATTAGAATAATAAGCTTTTTTTTCAAAAATTCAAAAAAAAACTTTAGCGCAAAAAGTGTGGCATTGAGAAGGGGGCAGCCCCCTCATATAATTAATCATTTCTGTTCATTTTAAGTTTTGATGTTGCTCCTTAATTTCAGTTGAAAAAGGACTTTTCAGTTTCTTTCAGTTGCTTTTTTTTATTTAATACCAAACTGAGTCTGATGTTTTGATGATAAATGAAAATAGGGTGACTCTTCAATTTTAGCCTCCCGCACAGTTTTCAAATCTTGGAATACTCATAAAAAAATTTCGTTGGTGTTTCTGATCAATCTGAAAAAAAATCAAGCTCATTCAAATATTATGATGATAACGAAAGGGATGCCATTCGGAATAGTAATTTAGGTGTTAGCGCTCTGCTTTGCCAGTCACACCAAAGAATGAAAATAGTTGTTATTCTTTTCTAAAGAAAGAATTCGGCCTATTGCATTTTCTACAGATAGTAATTTTAGCCGGTAGTTCAAAGAAGGGTTTTATATTTCAGTGAAACTTTAAAAAAACAAATGTTAAAAATAACCAAAAGCTACCTCTTTTGTGAGAAGAAAGTAGCGTTACGAACGAAATCCAATTTATCGTTGAAACTCAAAATCTAAGCTAAGTCTTTTTTTTCTGTAAGATGATTTCCTTCGTAAAAGTTAAATGTAGATGGTATCGGTAAAACAATTATTTATCTTTTATGTTGAAGTTTAAAATGAGCTTACCAAAATCTTCTTTTCTTTAAGCTAATGATTAATTTAAACGTCGCGTTAGAATTGTTTAAAAGTTTTATTCTGTACGTTGATTCTTTGATCTTCTCTAACATTTGGGTAAATAATCTCCCGATTTAAGTGTAAGTATTGATTACAAAGCTGAGGATAGAGAAGCTAAAATAAATATTCATTACATATGCAATAAATTATACAATAAAATGAATATTCAGAATAAAACCTATTTAGCAATAACTTTTATTTATTTAGGCTATCCAGAAAATATATTCGTTTAATGCTTGTTCGGTGTTTTTTTTTGTAGCTTGGCAACAATGTCAACACTTGCAGAGGTAATAACATTTCCTGTAAATCCTCTTCCAACTTTCCGGAAACGAGATGAATCTATGTCACATGCTCCTTTCCGAACCCATGGACTGAGTCAAGAAGAAAAAAAGGTACCATGGATTGATTACTGCTTTTTGTCTTTACTTCTAATTCTTTGAATATTCAGTGCAGCAAGGTACCTCTTTCCAGACTTTTAAATCTTATTTCACAAACTATCTTCCATAAATATTCTAGGAAAAAGCTAAGTACACAAGGCAGATATTGCTGTAAGATTTTACCTGTTAGAAGTTAGCTGAACAAGTGTGGTGTGAAACCAGATTTGCTTCGATTTCAAGTCTCTATAGATGGGTTAAAGTACCTCTTTTCTTAAATTTTGGTTCTTGAAGTATGTATAATATGTCTTTCAGTGTGAAAATTAAAAGTTGGTACAACAAGTCCTAATATACGTCATTATTCAAAGGGAGCCGAGCTATTCCATTCTGAAACCCGGTTCTAAATTGAATTAAGCTTAAAGTCCGTAGTTATGCTAATATTCTGTGATAATACTCATCTTTTTTTAGATTTAGGGACTAAAATTTAATTTATGACAAATTTCTGTAATGCCAGTTAAAAGCATTAATTCTTACAGGTCAGAGAAACGCCTTAAATAGTTTCCATGGTAGATATTTTGTATATAGATGGGTAGATTGACAATTCGTGAATTAAGGAATTAAGTATAGCTATATTAACTATAATTATTACAAAGTTAATTGAGAACTAAAATTTTTTACAGATCAGGGACGTGCTACAAATAGTTCCTAAAATTAAATCTGACTTCTGCACTATTTGATGGGTCAAAGAGGATTGCTAATGTCTCATGCGTTATGATCGTTTCTTGAACGTGGGAGCGTTATAAATATCTTGACTAGTCTATCACTTCCAGCGATGCTGTAAAGCACAATACCTGCAAATTTTTCAAAATAATTTTCAAAAAATAGTGGGGTAATAAATCACCCCACTAGGCCTAAATCAGCTTATGAAAGGTGACTACATTTAACCACCAAAAACAAAACGAGAAATGACAAAAAAATCAAATAAAAAACTATTCGGAACCTCCCATCATCAATCCATCAAACCAAAAAATCCAACAATTTGATTAATTTAGTAAATAAAAAACCAGAGAACTTATCACCCATCCTTCTCATAAACCCTAACACAATGTTCTGCCAGCAAACTTCGGGACTTACGCGTGTTTGATTCCTGTACAATATTCTGTGGTGAAGTATTCCAGGCACTAGGGCAAACATGACACGCAGAAAACTTTGATCGTGTAGTAACTATTCTAGGATTTCTAAACTGACTTAAACTCCTTGTATTATGCCCGTGAATATTTGAAACAGGTAAAAAAAAAACACTGAAGCATTTGGTTGACAAGTTTGGTTAACATTTTAGTACTTGAACATAAATAGAGCATTATAAATTTCGCCCGACCAAAAATGGGTAATATCTTAAGTTCAACATATCTGGACCTCACTAAGAATCTTTATCTACACCCGTCAGCACTCTATCCACTTTATTTTGAAGCACTCTCAATTGATGCAGATGAACAATGAACGTAGAAGACCATACAGTAATACAGTATACTAATTACGACTACTTTATTACAGTATACAGTATACTTATAAAAAAATTAGCGGACAATTTTTTCAGAAATGGCAGCTCCTACAAAATTGTTAGCAAATATTGTTAAAGAATGTACAGCTAGCATGTGTATGCACAGCTAATATCTATTCAGGACTCAAATGCAGAACTAAAGTAAGAGTTTTTGTCATGACGTATAGGAGTCTTATCAATTTTCGTTTGTTGGCGCTAGTTTTTCTTTTATTTTTTTGCCGGAAGCAGCAGTATTCAATCTGGTAATATAGCTTTCTATGATTAAACTAATCATTTTATAATGTGTCCTTATTTTTATTTCAGCTTGCTTTAAAAAATGCTCTTCGTTATTTCCCACCAAATGTTCATGAAGAGCTTGCCAAAGAGTTTGCCGAAGAATTGAACCAATATGGTCATATATATATGTATAGATTCATGCCTACTATGGAAATAAGGTAAGTTGAAAATTTTAAATAGCTTCAATAAAGTCAAAAGGTGCTTCAAAACAAAATTGTTAGCTCTCCTGTGACGCCTAATCAATGTGAATATTCACTCTTATCAAGAGCAGTACAAAATGTGGAATTGTATTGTATACTTGAATTGTATTGAATTGTAATTGAATTGTATACCTTACTAAAAACAAAAAGTGCTCAGACCAATTTTTAACATCTTGTTTTTCAATGGTAAGTAAAATTTTATGTTTCTTCTTTCAATTTCGTTTTCTGAGTAAGGCTAAATTATAGAGCTACATAATTTTCAATTAATTCACCTTTGAAACTGCCTTTTTGCTACACTTTAATAGTGACAGTACTAACCTTTCTTGTCTCGCCGCTCTCTTTTCTGAAATCCTGGTGGATATTCTGGCTCTCGTTTTCTGACAAAGCCGAAGTGGATTAAACATATCCAAAGTTTTTTTTATGTTTTTTTTTTTTTAAATAAAAGTTGAACTGGCACCATGTAAATAAATAAAGACTTTAAACTTCTCTTGGTAGAGAGCACAACATGATATATAGAAGTGTGGATACTTTTGGTATATCAAAATTGTCTGAAACTACCCTTTGCAAGGCATTAAAGGTGGCAGCACTTCAACTTTTGTCGCTTGGCCAATTATTACGAAATAGCTCAAGAGCTCTCAGATTTATCCGAGTTACCCAAAACATCTCGGAAACTATGGGAAATGCATTGATTATTTAAATGGAGACCGCGGGGAGGGGGGGGGGGCGGGTAGTTGAGGGTTAGACAGCCTTTTTTCATCCACTTCTTACATTCTGAGCGCTTTTGGCGTCATCAATCGCTCCAACAGAATCAACCTACTTTTAATAATGTTACAAATGTTTGTTTTTTTTCAGCTGCATGGAATGTTTTTTTTTCTTTTTTTAGCATGCTATACCCAAAAATGATTCCAGTTCTGTAAAAGACTGATCCGTTGTAGAGAAGCAGATATTTATTTTATTCCAACCAGTTTGGATTTAGAATTGGTCAATCGACAGAGGATGGTGTTGACTTTCGATATCTTCAAATTACATCTCACCTAGTTGTTTAAATTATAGATGAATAGTTAGATATGTGCCACGGCACATACGGGTGCGAGTGAATTGAGGGTTTCCAGAGTGATTACTGCTAGGTTTAAGTTATTGCCATGAAATATTCTTTTTAAGCTATTGAAAATGATCTGAGGAGGATTGAGCATGACCTTTATTCTAAAGGCTTTCGAAAGAAACTTGTTTTAGTACATATTGGTTTTTCACGAAAGGTTAAAGGAATGAAAAGCGAAAGGATTGGGAAATTTAGGGGATAAAGGGTCCGGCAAAGAAAAAGAAAAAAAAATTATAGATTGAATACAATACAATCTTTAACTTTTGGGCTTAAGTAATATACTGAAGTAAGTGCATATTATATATTTCAAGATAAAATCTACAGATATTACAGCGTGTTTTTGAACAATCTACGCTCATTTTTGCGCATGGTACATTCAACTATATCAGTGGTATCATAAAAAGACGTACCGAGCCTTTTTTTCCTGTCATGACTGGTAGCCCTAACGTCCCTTGAATTCTACATACCTCCAAGAATGATGTAAAGCAAAATCGGGGGGGGGGGGAGGAGGCAATGTGGCAATAGCGCAAATAATTCACCAACTCGGCAAATCTGTTTAAAAAAAGAGTGAAAAACAGAAAAACTCGGAATAAGGGCGCCAGAAAAATCTTGGGGGTGTCCCCCAGCCCCCTCCCTCTGAATCAGCAAATTTACACCTCTGCAAGTATGACAGTGACTAGTAGCCAAAGACCCGCTAGATCAAAGTATGAATGCACCTTAAGTAATTGATTTTCCGTAAAAATGTTTGACATGTATTTTTGTTTCGTGCATGACGATATCATCTTTTGGTCGCTTGATGAGCGACTAAGCTAAACACAACAAATAGTAACATGGAATACTGAATCAATTTATCTTCCAGAGCATATCCAATAGATCAATACCCAGCAAAGAGCAAACAAGGGGCAGCAATAATGCTGATGATAATGAACAATTTAGATGGGAAAGTAGCTCAGTTTCCTCAAGAACTGGTGACATATGGAGGGAACGGTCAAGTTTTTTCTAACTGGGCCCAAGTAAGCTATTTTCTTATAAGAATAATCATAATGATAGAAACACCAAGCGATCATGTAAAGCATGCTTTGAATAGAGTGGTCTGATAAGGTCATGACTGCGTTTTTAGGTCTGACATTCATAATACTTGAATTTCACAAATGCTTATGCTAAATACGTTCAGAATCAATACAGCAATACCAGCTTAAAGAATAGATCTGGTTCTTATTTGATATATTTAAGAAAATTAATCATGTTAAAAAAACAGATATAAATCATGGTTTAATCGAAGCTACCTCGATAAAAATAATTAAATAAAAGAACTTCGGAAAAGATTATTCTTAATTTTCTTTTGAAAAACACAAAATCAATTTTCGTAGACTTCTTATTGGGCTGATTTAAATTTGCCCAATTTTAGTTTTTATATCAGTTATTTTAAATTCCAGAACTGCGCCTACTTCTTTATGTCTACCCGTCCTTGTGCCGCTAGTATAAGTATTTTAATTTTTAAATTCACCTATATTACAGACTGTACTGTTTGTTGCACTAGTAAGTTGTGTTCCTACAAGAGCCATTGATCAAATTCTTCTCAGCTCCCTATTTTCTTTCATTTAAACAATATACAGCAAGTTTATTAAAAACGCCAAATGTGCATTTGATTCGGTATAGATTCGATAGTACAGGTTAATAGCTCTGGGGTACCGAATCACTTTCCAGACTGTCCTCTTTTACTTCTTATTTTTCCAGGTTTATTTTCCAGTGGAAAATGTTTTTTTTTTTAATGACATATATTAAGTACTATAAAGATCAGTCTCCATTTGGCAGATTCTGCAAATCTGCACCGCCAATCTGCAAATTTTATTTCAATGGAGACTTCTTTTCCGGCTCCGTATTGGCACCTTGCAGATACTGCAACCTTCGACGTTGCTTTTTCTGCAAGATGGCAGATTTGCAGAATCTGCCAAATGGAGACTGGCCTTTACCCTTTAGCTATGGAGTGAAACGATATTTTCGTACCACACCTATTAATGTTTCCAACTAACTGTGGAAACTGCTACTAAAAAGCCCACTGTTGTTCTTAAAAGAAAGCATAAGAAAATCCAAGTCTTCGCAAGAAAAAAATTATTATACGCAACTTTGAAGATATCCATAAAGCAATACTTTACCCTAACTGTGTGAAAGGCTCAGGCCAGCAATACACAGGCTGGTGATCCTGTCAGTAGAACAAAAGCGTGGTAGGTGCTCTAAGATAATGGTTAAGACCCTTTTGAGAGTCACTGCAACCTGCGTTGCGGATAAACATAAGATTCATTGGAAGTCCCTTGTGTATTGAATCAGTTTTCTCCATAGAATTTGTTATTCTGGTAATCAGCCCAAACAGTTTGATAACTGCTTGGGTTGGTGTTATGCTACCCACGCAAATTTATAGGAGAGAGGGAAAACCCAAAATAATATTTCTGTTTTTTTGGGTCTTTTTGCCGGTATTAAGGGCAATTTATTTTTGAAAAAGAAACGTCTTTGGGAATCCAATTTACGACAAAATAAAACTGAATAGTACCTTCATTCAGGTTTTCTATCTGTGAGAAAAGAGCATATAATGAATCTTAAACGGACTATAAGAGTCGGCTGAGTTTGCTCGGTGTAAGGTAGCGTGAAACAGCTCTTATTTTTACAACAAATGTACATAACACCCATTAAATTCCCGCAACTGCGCTGGCAACTATATAATTTTCAAGACTAGTAGCATATCGTTAAGTAATTAATGTCATCACAAATTTTTCAAGAAAAAAGGACGCACAAAATAACTTATCAAAATTGTATGCATTTAAACATTTATATCAAAATCAAGACATATAGGAAAAGTGCGGGTGAGATATGAGAAGAGCCGTCTCATGAAAAGACAATAGCTTTCTTATAAAGAAAGTGTTAAAACTCACTTAAACTGAAAGTATCTCTCTGATGATACCTGACTGTCATTGTTTCTGTCACTGTCAACGTACAGTCATTGTTTCTTTTTGTCTATTTAATTTTTTTTTGCTATGTATTTTATAATGTTTGAAATCAACTTATATTTTTCTCAAATATAATATTGTCTTTTATCGGTGTTGTACAATTCTTTTGAATATTTACAACTATTTCATGCTCTCTGAAAATCTATCAATATTCTATTGCTTTTTGGCTACTTTTCCTTGATACAATCATGGCAATCGCGTGCGCTTACGCTCTAACTGAATTTAATGATTGTTGTAATATCGGTAAATGAAGCAATTCTCTCCCTTTTCAGATACTTCTTCTACTATTGCAACTATCGAAACCTTTATGCTATTTGTATTTTTCTTAATATGTATTTTTAATTTAAAGAAGAAATGATCAAAAATGGGTTTTTTTTTACAGCCAAGTGAAAATACTGGAAAAACGATGAATAAATAAAACTTCAAATAGGGATCAAATACTTTTAATAGACAGTGATTTTCACAAACAGTGATAAAATTTTACAGAAAATACTAGATATTTCGGTCACATATGCAGTGACCATCATCAGTAGTAATTATCAACTGGAAAAACAAAACGAATATTTAGCCAGGACAAAAATATTTACAGAAAATACCAAGAAGGGGGCAAAGAAAAAACAAAAACAGATGTGGAGAGTCAATGTGAAAAAACAAACCAATAAAGCCAAAGAAAATCCAAAATTGAAAGATGAAAAAAATTCAATAAAAGCCAAAATTAGAAGAATTAAAACCAAATACCTAACAACCAACAAAGTGAGTCATTCACCAATATCCAACGATTTGCACAAAATCCAAAAACTATTGAACTGCCAAAAGTTTTTATTGGTTTGTTTTTTCACATTGACTCTCTGCGTTTGTTTTTGGTTTTTTCTTTGTCTTTTTTGGCATTTTCCTTTATTGTGTTTTTATTTTTTTTTTTTTTTTTTTTTTATTTTTTGCTCGTGCTGAAGAGGAGAGGTGGTTGTTCTTTCAAAATATTCGTTTTATTTTTTCAATATTTTTGTCTGGCCTTAAAAAACCACATTTTTGATCGTTTCTTCTTTATAATATTGCAGGCCATATGTACTATTTTTCATCATATCTTGATAAACACCTCCTGATACATTATTTCATTTAGCAGCTCCATTGGCGATCATTGTGATACTCTATATCTTATAGTTTCGGCTGACTATGAAATACTTATCAGAATTAGAAGAAGATCAGACACTTGTCATGTACTCTGGTCATCCATGCGGCCTGTTTCCCTCCAGTCCGATAGCACCAAGACTAGTAATTACCAACGGGATGATGATACCGAAGTATTCCACATCTGAAAATTATGATCGACTCTTTGGCCTGGGAGTAACAATGTATGTAGTCTGTTAGAAACTTCGTGTACATTATTAGCCACTAGTCAAAAACCATAAGTACCAGAAACGTAAAAAAGTACAATTTACTACCTTTGTTCTTTAAGGTCCATTCACAACGAAATCTTACTAATACTGATGTTTAGCTTGCGGTAGTTTGAACCAATCTAAATTTTTCAATGAATTTTTCAGTTGATTAAGAAACCCCTATGAAAAGCCTCATTTGCTCAAATTAGTGCTATCAAAATCTCGTCATTAGTGATTAAAAGTGATTAAACGATTATCTTCAATAGTTGACTGTCGAAGCTATGCGAATTGTGACCAAAGCTATTGAACGTCTTTATGAATCCTTTAAATGAAAATATATACAAATGTACATAGCCTACAAATATATTCGAAATTACACATATTTCGAAAATATTGAAATGACCCAAAGAATGGAGGTATATAATCCATTGATGAGGAAATTAGAACAACGTTGTTTTTAACATCAGTGAAATCTATAGTAGTTATGTTTTCTGTCTCAGCTAAAATCTGCTAGCAAATAAAGAGAAGTCATTATTTTTATGATTGCTTACCTTTTTAAGCAAATAAAATATATACTATATGTAAATTTTCATTTCTGGGGAAAATTTCTTAATGAGACAGAAAATAAGACAGATTAGAAGGACAGGAACCTGCGTGCCCTTCATATTTAACATCAGTGCCATCTACAATAGTTATATTTTCTGTCTCAACTAAAATTTGCTAGCAAATAAAGAGTATAGCAAATAAAGAGAATGCTTATTTTTATAATATTTACCTTTTTAAGCAAATAAAAAATATACTATAGGTGGATTTTCCTTTTCGGGGAAGTTTTTTAATCACCAGTGTGTAATCAAAAGTATTAATAAAAAATAATTCAAATTAGAAGGATAGGAACCCACGTCCTCCCCTACTGCCTTTGATTACTCTCTTCGAAGAAACAATGAATGGAATTAGTTTATATATGGGAGGATGTTTTCTATAGTTAGGGAAGTCTTTCGATCAGGTAAAGTTTTTCGGCAACCCTCGTATTGTTCGAGTGAAAATTAGAACCTTTGCTCCCCCCCTCCCCCAGCATACTCCCTCCTTGCTAAGCTATTGACGGTAACTAACTTTACCATTTAAAAATCGTTTCACCCAATGACAGGATACATAAGATTTTTTACAATTGTCTTTATATTTATAGTATTCATGTATATATATATGAACTGTAAGAGTATTTTTTTTCAAAACCGCATTGCCTTTTTATGACGATTAAATAAAAAAAACAAGTTTTTTAACTGAAAGTAAGGAGCGACATTAAAACTTAAAACGTACAGAAATTATTCCGTATATGAAAGGGGCTGTCCCCTCCTCAGCGCCTCACTCTTTACGCTAAAGTTTTTTATTGTTAAAAAAAAAATTGAGTTGTGAGAAAGTCAAACTTTAGTGTAAAGAGCAAGGCGCTGAGGAGGGGACAGCCCCTTTCATATACGAAATAATTTCTGTTCGTTTTAAGTTTTAATGTCGCTCCTTACTTTCAGTTAAAAAAACTTGTTTTTTTATTTAATTTTTGAACGTTTTTGAATTAATGCAGGTTTTGATTTTGGCTCACCGTACATGAATAATTAAAACAAAATTTGCATATTAATTTTACTTTTATTAGGATAAATGGCTTTCTCGAAACTTGTTGAATTTTATTTACGAACGTTTTTATTAGTAATAAATATACGTAACTTACAAATTAACTACGTATCGAACATCTATATTCATATATTTTTAATACGTATATTAGGGGGTTTGCCCCCTAGTCAATACCTTGCTCTTTAAGCTAAAGTTCGAATTTTGTTCCAATTCTTTAAAAATGACCCCTTAATCACAAAGGCCGTTAATTAGAATAAATAGCTCTTATGAAAGTACTAAAAAATGTTTTGCTTAAAGAGTGAGGTATTGACTAGGGGGTGAAACCAATCATATTGCTAATATTTTCTGTTCGTTTTTCGTTTTGATGTTGCTCCTTACTTTCAGTTGAAAAACTTGTTTTTTATATTTAATTTATGATTTTTTTTAAATAATGCTGGGGAATCCAGCGCCCCCTTCATAGAAATGTCCCTTCCCCCATGAAAACTTCCTTCATGGAAAGATCCTCCCAAATAACCCCCGACCCACCCCCACCCCCACTACCAGGGAAAATTCCCCCTGAAAACGTCTGTATACTTCCCAATAACCAATGCTATATGTTAACATTGGGTAAAGTTCATAATTTTCAGCCCTCCCCCCCGGGGGCTTCGGGGGATTAATTCATCCTAAAAGACATAGTTATCACATTTTCGACCATACTAAACGAAATGGCTATTTCAAAATTTTGATCAGGTGACTGGGAAAAAAAGAGCGTGGGAGGGGGCCTAGTTGCCCTCCATTTTTTTGGTCACTTAAAAAGGGCGCTAGAAATTTTAATTTCCGTTCCAATGAGCCCTCTTACGATATTCTAGGACCACTGGGTCAATACGATTACCCCTAGGAAAAAGAAAAAAAAACAAATAAACACGCATCCGTGATCTTTCTTCTGGCAAAAAAGGTAAAATTCCACATTTTTGTAGATAGGAGCTTGAAACCTCTACAGTA
>JAQQPU010007296.1:11302-39371 GCA_029168905.1 Artemia sp. Kazakhstan ARC1039
TTTTTTGTGTGTGCGTAAGTTTTTGTTTTTGTGTGTGTAAGTTTTATGTGTGTGTTTAAGTTTTTGTGTGTGTGCAAGTTTTTTGTTTGAAAAATAAACTATTTCCGTAAAATCTGAACTAATACAGGTTTTTGACCGCAAACTCTAGTTTTTGATCATAGTGTTCTCAATTTTTTAGGATGTATGGAGTGAGTGGGACCTCACTCATGAGGAGGAAATTCTGTTTTGCAATTTACTTTTAGTTGAAAAATGCCCTCTTGTGATAAAAAAAGTTTTTGTCACTCTAGCAAGTTTATCACTAGATATAACTTTACAGAAAATTTAAGTTTGAATAATTTAGCTTTCAATAAGTGCACTGAATACAATATCTTTTTAGCAGTTCCCAATTCTACCACCACCATTCAAGAGAACAGGTGGGGATGAAGCAACTCCTGTGCAACGGTTGGAGATGGAGGGGTATCCAGAGGCATTCTAAACCAG
Source organism: Artemia sp. Kazakhstan ARC1039 (assembly GCA_029168905.1). Classification (NCBI taxonomy): domain Eukaryota; kingdom Metazoa; phylum Arthropoda; class Branchiopoda; order Anostraca; family Artemiidae; genus Artemia; species Artemia sp. Kazakhstan ARC1039. Next base: position 11,783 of record JAQQPU010007296.1, read on the forward strand.
TCCCCCGTCCATCGTCAAGTCACCGCACCTTCAATGAAATCTCTCCATTGGTCATTCAGGACTGCAGTAGCAGTACCAAAGGGCCATCGACTAGTCCTAGATTGGAATGAACATATCAGAGACATATTAAATTGTATTGAGAATAAGAAGAACACCAATATCATCGAGGAAAATAAAAACAATGTTTTATAGATTTCAGAAATAAAGTTTCAAATAATTATTATTTTCATAGGCTTAAGGATCGAGGTTTGAGAAGACTCTAATGGCTGATCTATTCAATCTGATCTATTCATGCAGAGAAGTCTCTGGGTTAGGATAGGGGGATCGGAGTCCTTTGGGCGCCCGGAGAGGGCCTTTGGGGACCAGGGGCTTCCTTCGGGGTTGGGGTAGGGGGATCGGAGCCTTTGGGGTTGGATAGGGGATCGGAGCCCTTTGGGGTTGGAGTAGAGGACCTCACGACACTGTTCAAATGGAACTTGTCAATTATAACGACCACAGAGTTTCACCCTCAAATTCTCTTCTAAAACATCTTCTAAAATCATCTTTTAAAATGTCTCTAACTGTTTTGCCGAAATAATTCCCTAAAATGTCTAAAACGGTTACGCCCAAATAACCCCTAAACGTAATTTGTGCATGTTCCTTTTGCTTTTGGCATCCCTACGCTGTCACATTTGAAATTACTTGTAAACCCTTTCGTGAATCAATAATTCCCCTTAGAAACAACAAATTAATTCCCCTTTCTTGACAAATCAATCAACCATGACATCATCTGTCATACATTAAAAAATTTCGCCCCGGAAACAATTCTACTGGTCGAACTCCAAAGATATCAATAAACTTTGCCCCGGAAACAAATCTCTTGGAAATACATCAAAGACATTAATAAACTTTACCCATTCATTTTTCATGACAAATCAATCAATCTTGACATCACCTGTCAGACATTAATTAATAATCCAGAAAACATCGATCAAAGTGAGAAAGTTCCTATTTTTCCATTCTCACCGACAAAAACCATAAAACAGACATAAATTGCTGTTGACATCCATTAATGTGAGAAAATTCCTGTTTTTTCATTCTCACTGACAAAAACCATAAAACAGACATAAATTGATGTTGACATCCATGAAAAACATCAAATAAATTGACCAACACACATAACCGTCCTAAAAAACATCTATATAAGTGAGACAAATCCTGTTTTTCAAGTGAGAAAATTCCTGTTTTTTTTATTCTCACTGACAAAAACTATAAAACAGACATGAATTGATGTTGACATCCATGAAAAACATCAAATAAATTGACCAGCACACATTACCGTCCAAGAAACATCCATAAAAGTGAGAAAAATCCTATTTTTTCATTCTCACTGACAACGAACAGACATAAAAACATGCATAAATTATGTAAAAAAGATGTAGGTGGCAGCAGGGGTGAGCAATCAGACCTCTTGAGGCCTTTCTACTCTCATTCAATTGGAAATTGGGGCGGTTAGTGCCCTTTTTAATGGTCGAAAGGAATTGGGGGGCAACTAGCCCCCCCCACGCCCATCATTCCCCAAACACATCCAATCAAAATTTCGAGACAAGCATTTTGTTCAGCGTATTTGATTTCCAGATAGAAAATATCTTTTTGAGGAGGACACTCCCCCACAAGCCTCGGGGCAAGGTTTTTAAGTTATGCCCTGAAAGCATATAAGAACAATGTTGGCACAATTTACCTTATATTATTTTTTATAGGAGGGCATTATTTTTTGGAGGGCAACTAGCCCCCCCCCACGCCCATCATTCCCCCAAACACATCCAATAAAATTTCGAGATAGGCATTTTGTTCAGCGTAGTTGATTTCCAAATATAAATCATGTTTTTGAGAAGGACAATCCCCGACAAACCTCAGGGCAAGGGTTTTAAGTTATGCCCTGGGGGCATATAAGGTTTTTATAGAACACGTTGTCGTAAAAACTGCAAGCCCCCTCCCACGCCCATCATTCCCCCAAACACATCCAATCAAAATTTTGAGATAGCCATTTTGTTCAGCGTAGTTGATTTCCAGATAGAAAATATGTTTTTGAGGAGGACACTCCCCCACAATCCTCAGGACAAGGGTTGTAAATTATGCCCTGGGGGGATATAAGGTTTTTATAGAAGGCGTTGTCGCAAAAACTTCCAAAAAGGCTCTTTCAATTGGAAATTATTCAAAAGACTAGTGCCCTTTTTAATAGTCGAAAGTGATTGAAGGGCAACTAACCCCCCTCTCACGCCCACCTTTTCCCCAAGCACATCCAATCAAAATTTTGAGATAGCCATTTTATTCAACGTAGTTTTAAGTTCTGTAAATTAGGTTTTTGAGGATGACAACCCCCTCACAGCCCTCAGGGCAAGGGTTGTAAGCTATGCCCTGGGGGCATATAAAGTTTTTTATAGAACGCGTTATCGTAGAAACTTCAAAAGGGCTCATTCGATTAGAAATTGAAATGGCTAGTGCCCTTTTTTATAGTCAAAAGTAAATCAAAGGCAACTAACACCCCTTTCACGCCCACCATTCCCCCAAACACATCCAATCGAAATTTTGAGATTGCCATTTTGTTCTACGCAGTTTAAACTTCAGGAAATTATACCTTTGAGCAGGACACTCCCCCCACAGTCTTCATGGCAAGGGTTAAATTATGCCCTGGGGACATATTAGTTTTTATTGAGATCTTTGTCGTAGAAACTTGAAAAAGGGCTCATTTGATTGGAAATTCAAAGGTCTAGTGTCCTTTTTCATAGTCAAAAATGATTGGAGGGCAACACGCCCCCTCCACGCCCATTATTTCCCCAAACATATCCGATCAAAATTTTGAGATAGCCATCTTGTTCAGCATAGTTGGATTCCATAGAAAACATATGTTTTTGAGGAGGACACTACCCCACTGCCCTCAGGGCAAGGGTTTTAAGTTATGCTCTGGGGGCATATAAGGTTTTTATAGGACGTGTTGTCATTGAAATTTCAAAAAAAGCTCATTCGATTGGAAATTCAAAGGGCTAGTGCCCTTTTGAATAGTCAAAAGTGATTGGAGGGCAACTACGCCCCCCCCACGCCCATCATTCCCCCAAACAGATCAAATCAAAAATTTGATATAGTCACTTTGTTCAGCGTAGTTTATTTCCAGATAGAAAACATGTTTTTGAGGAGGACTCTCCCCCACAATCCTCAGGGTAAGGGTTGTAAATTATGCCCTGGGGGAATATAAGGTTTTTATAGAAGGCGTTGTCGCAGAAACTTCAAAAAAGGCTCTTTAGATTGGAAATTTGAAGGACTAGTGCCTTTTTTAATAGTCAAAAGTGATTGAAGGGCAACTAACCTCCCTCTCACGCCCACCTTTTCCCCAAACACATCCAATTGAAATTTTGAGATAGCCATTTTATTGAACGTAGTTTTGTTTTGTAAATTAGATTTTTGAGCATGACAACTCCCTCACAGCCTTCAAGGCAAGGGTTGTAAGTTATGCCCTGTGGGCATATAAGGTTTTTATAGAACGCGTTATCGTAAAAACTTCAAAAGGGCTCATTCGATTAGAAATTGAAATGGCTAGTGCCCTTTCTTATAGTCAAAAGTAATTGGAAGGCAACTAAAACCCCTTCCACGCCCTCCATTTCCCCAAACACATCCAATCAAAATTTTGAGATAGCCATTTTGTTCTACGCAGTTTAATGTTCAGGATATTATACTTTTGAGCAGGACATCCCCCCCCCCACAGTCTTCAGGGAAAGGGTTATAAATTATGCCCTGGGGACATATAAGTTTATATTGAAATCTTTGTCATAGAAGCTTAAAAAGGGCTCATTCGATTAAATATTCAAAGGTCTAGTGCCCTCTTTCATAGTCGAAAGTAATTTGAGGGCAACAAACCCCCCTCTCTCGTCCACCCTTTCTCCAAACACATCCAATCAAAAATTTTAGATAGCCATTTTGTTCAGCGTTGTTGATTTCAAAATAGAATTTTTTTTGAGAAGGACACTCCCCCACAGCCCTCAGGGCAAGGGTTGTGAATTATACCCTGGGGGCACATAAGCTTTTTATAGAACGCGTTGTCGTAGAAACTTCAAAATGGGCTCTTTCGATTGGAAATTGAAATGGCTAGTGTCCTTTTTAATAGTGGAAAGTGATTGGAAGGCAAATAACACCCTTTCCACGCCCACCATTTCCCTAAACACATCCAATCAAAATTTTGAGATATCCATTTTGTTCCTGGCAGTTTAACGTTCAGGTCATTATACTTTTGAGCAGAACACTTCCCCCACAGTCTTCAGGGCAATGGTTATAAGTTATTCCCTGGGGGCATATAAGGTTTGTATTGAAATATTTGTTGTAGAAGTTTGAAAAATGGCTCATTCGATTGAAAATTCAAAGGGCTAGTACCCTTTTTAATAGTCGAAAGTTTTGGAAATTAGGTCTTTAAGGATGACAACCCCCCCCCCAACAACCCTCAGGACCAGGGTTGTAAGCTATGCCCTGGGAGCATGTAAGGTTTTTATAGAAAGCGATGTTGTAAAAGCATCGAAAAGGGCTTATTCAATTGAAAATTGAAAGGTGCTAGTGCCCTTTTAATAGTCGAAAGTGATTAAAGGGCAACTAAACCCCCTCTAGCGCTCATTATTCCCCCAAACACATCGAAATTTTTTTAGAGATATACATTTTGTTCAACGTAGTCGAAAGTTCTGGAAATTAGGTCTTCTTGGATGATAACCGAATTGACCCCCCTCTCACGCCTACCATTTCCCCAAACACATTCAATCAAAGTTTAGAGATAGCCATTTTGTTCAACGTAGCTGAAAGTTCTGACAAACCCCCCAGACTCCCCAGGGCAAAGGTTTTAAGTTAAGATTAAATCAAAATGCACTGTGTTAAGGCTAATTCTCAATAAGGCATCGCAAGAGTATCCCAAGAGCGACTGAGGGCATTATATTCAAACTTTCTTGGCTATTTATGGTCTTGAAATTTAACCAAATCAAAATAGCTTAAGTGCATGCGACCTATCGACGAAAGTAATCATATTTTTTTGTGAATGGTATCAAGTTTACTATTTCAGGTTAACTAGAGGAGGTATGAAACTAAATTAAACAGTACTTTTTGTGTCCATATTTTGAAAAGGGTGCGTGCTGTTAAAAATTGCTGAAAAATTTTCTCCAGCATACAAAAAGCAGCCCAAATTATAAAGTCTTAAAAAAAAAGATTTAAACTATTATTTTCTTTTTCCCTGAAAAGACTATGTCAATATAAAACGAACAGATATTAATTTAAAAAAACTTTTTCCACAAAATAAGTTTGTCAAAGAAAAGCAAAGAGCTCCATTAAACCAAAAATAAGCAAAAATAAAATCAAATAATCTACCAAGCGTAAAACTACCACAAATAAGCATCGATAAGTAAATGACACCAAAAACGAACAGAAATTACAATAAATAACCGAGCCAAACTAAAAACGAGCAGAAATTAACATGAGTAGGGCTCAAAACCCCTATGCCTTACCAAGGCCAGAAAAAAATTTGCATTTTACGGAAAAAATACAAATGGAATAAGCATTGTCAGTTTAATATACTTATACTGATATTTGTTAATCAAAATGTTAATATTATTAGATTTATTGAAGCTATAAAAGTAAAAACATTTATAATTTTTCAGTAAAGTGCAAATTTTGTTCTGACCTTGGGAAGGCATAGGGGTTTTGCGCCCAATTTATGTTAATTTCTGCTCGTTTTGAGTTTGACTCGGTTATTCATTGTAATTTCTGTTTGTTTTGGGTTCCATTTATTTATCGATGCTGATTTGTGGTAGTTTCACGCTTGGTAGAGTATTTTATTTTAGTTTTGCTCATTTTTTGCTTGATGGAGTTCTTTGCTTTTCATTGAAAATATTTTACGAGCGACTTCTTCCTTGGCCAAGACAACCACTCCAAAAAAATTGGTCTGGAATGCAGTACTGAACTATGTGCTAAGATCAATGCTCAGTGGTGTACCGAAGGATGAGATAGCTAAGACGTGCACCGACTTCTTGAGGAAAGAATCAATCAAGGAGGCTAAAATCCTCATCTACTCTATTATTCATCCAAACATATGCCCCTCCATAACACATATTGAAAGTGAAAACGTTCTAAACATAATGAAAATCTTAAAAGAATGTGATCTGAAAAGTGTGGAGCTACCGACTTTTGTTATTGCCGAGCCCCAAGAAGCCCCAAAATATTTTTTCGTGTTTTTCAATATAAATAATCTTGAGGGCTCTGTCGACATTATTCCTTAATTAATCATATTTTCGTTCAGCCCTGCTGGGTGGATTAACACCATTGGTCTCTCTTTCGCTTGCAATCATCAGTGGTTAAGTAATGTTGGTTGTCAATTCATGTGACCAAAGCCAAATTTTGCGGGTTAGGTCATTAATTGCTACAAGAATTGAGACAATTTTGTAATTACTGATGATAGTGAAGAGACTGATTGAATAATCACAGTTAATCCGCAAGAGCCGCTGACCGCCTAGGCTCAGTAGAAAAGTCAGGTGCTGTTTAGAAATGATCAAAAACAGAAAATAAGATGCACCTGGAAAAAAAACTGATATTCTAAAAGTCGATCAAATGAATGATTAAAAAAATAAACAAAAAAACATAGATTTATGCATGGATGCTACTATGGGGAAACAGTAGAAACTGTAGCTACTATGGGGGAAACAGTAGGATGCTACTATGGGGAAACGAGCCCACGCAAGTTTCCTCTTGCGGTAGCCAAATCAGCGCATTTGTTACCAGAAATATTAACGAGATGAATATGAATTTAGATTCACTGATTGCCTGAAATAAGGACTCAGCAACGCATAGCCTGCCAACACAAGCACCAACAAGTGCCACCTATGATGTTATTCTTCAGAAGCCGGTAAACTCGCCACCTTCCGCTGCAGGGAGAAAAGCTTTTACTGATAATCTATGTCACACCGATTCAAGCATAACAGATCATGTTGGTGAGCTGAAGCAAACCCAAACTGAATGGCGTATGAACCTGAAAGACAAACAAGCGGCTAAAAAACTGAGTGTTGCTATTCTAAACGGTGATAATGCGACTTTGAACGCAAAATGAAAACTCCTACCTGTTCTGGTATAGCTAGACTTGTGCCCACAGAAATTGATCCTGATGCTCTATTAGCCGTGGTCCCGAATTGTGTTAAAGCAGAGCAAATCCGAGCAACAAGGTCCTTCAAACTACTGTTTTCCCTTTAAAGCGATCTGCGACATGCTATGCGGAACCCACCCTAATAGGATACGAGAGAATTCATATTGATGAGTTTATTAATGTCCTGCGCCGGGGCTTCAACTGTCAAAACTACAGACACCTAGCGTCGAATGTGAAAAGTCTAAACGTTGCGCTAGATGCGGCGAAGAAGGGCATTCATCAGAAAAGGAGCATCCTTGCGAAAATCCTATTTGGTGCGCGCTTTGCAAATCTGATAAGCACTCCTGTTATAGCATTCGCTGTCCCTAAGTCCAGAAAGAGCCACAATTTCATCTCTCAAAGTAATATCTTGGAATATGAACGGAAATCTGCGTGATAAGGTACCAATTATTAAACAATTTGCCAAGGATCATGACAGAGTTTGCATACAAGAACACTTCTTAAGCAATGATTGCTTGGATGTTATCAAGTTATCTGACAAGCATCAGTTCTTTATTAGAGAAGCAAAATCAAGCGATAGAGGAAGGCCATCTGGAGGCACTGCTATTGCAATTAAAGATCACGTCTCCGCCAAACTTGTCGAGCAGCAAGACAGTTTTATCGCAGTGGACGTCTATGGTCTTGTTCTGATCTGTCTTTACCTTCCTACTGATTACAAGAATGATCGATCAGAGAGAAAATTCNTTTACCTTCCTACTGATTACAAGAATGATCGATCAGAGAGAAAATTCAACCTATCCTGCGAGAAACTTGCTAAATGTGTGTTGAGAATAAAGCAGTCGGGTCATGACAATATAATTATCAGCGACTTCAACTGCGACCTTACTGACACTGACCGTCCTAGAACACAAATAGTTTTAGGAGTCTTACCAGATGGCTTCAAGGTTGTGGATAAAGATAAAAACTTCATTTATTGTCATAACAGTAGCTCTGTACCTTATCTCGACCATGTTGTTACATCATTCAATGTCCAGGACGAATCTGTGTCGGTACTAATAGGTGGTACACTTAGCGATCACTTACCTATATCCCTTGAGTTTCGCTTGCCCGTTCTCTGAAGTAACAAAAAGTGCAGCTCCAAAGCTCAAAGTTGTGCAAGAATGGATGCTCGATGATGCTGCGATCCAACAGTATCAACAAGTGTGTATAAGCATTCTTGAAAAGATCCAAGTCCCTCTCCCGCTACTGATGTCCAACAGTGACATCCCGGCCAAAGAGCAGAAACTTCTGTTGAACATTTACTTTTCCTCAATATGCCATACCCTTTGGTGTGCAGAATCAGCAGCCTTACCCTCTCGAAAAATTCGAGTAAACACTGAAATTAGAGGATGGTCCGGTAACCTAAATTTAACAGAAGCATGCCAGACTGCAAAGTTCTGGTTTCGCCTATGGTGTAACAGTGGTAATACAAGATCTGGGCAAGTCTGGAAAGTGAAGAATCATACTAAACGTGCCTTCGCCAAAGCCTTATCTAAGATCAGTAGAGACATAATTGACAAATACAGCAAGAAAAGCAAGTCCGACCCCAAACTCCTTTAGCGGAATTTAGTGAAGTCCAAAGAATCGACCTTTGAGGTCCCCCTTCTAACAAAAGAGACCTGGAATACTTACTTCACGAATCAGTTCAAAAGTCTCAAATAAGCGCTACGGTATTCTTACCGGAGTGAGCTAGAGGAAATGCTAAAACTGCCAAAAGAGAACATGGTAGTTAATAGAAGTGTAATACGTGAATGCCTGAAAAAGCTAAAAAAGAAATTTTCAAGAGGCTTCGATAAAATTTGTGGCCAGCATTTACTCTATGGTAGTTAACAGCTTCTTGAACATGTATCATTATTCCAAATTATCGTTACCAGAGGTATCGTCCCAGATACCTTTTGCATTGGTGTAACAACACCCATTCTAAAACCAGGGAAGCCTCTCTCCCAGTGCTCTTCATATAGGCCCATTACTGCGTCGACTATTTATTTATCGATACTGATTTGTGGTAGTTTCACGCTTGGTAGAGTATTTGATTTTAGTTTTGCTCATTTTTTGCTTGATGGAGTTCTTTGCTTTTCTTTGAAAAACTTATTTTGTGGAAAAAGTTTTTTTTAATTAATTTCTGTTCGTTATTTAAGACTTTATAGTTTGGACTGCTATGTGTATACTAGAGAAAAATTTTCAGCAATTTTTAACAACATACACCCTTTTAAAAATATGGACTCAATTAGTACTGTTTAATTCAGTTTCATGCCTCCTCTAGTTGACCTGAAATGGAAAACTTGATACCATTCGCAAAAAAAATCCGTTTACTTTCTTTGATAGGTTGGATACACTTACGCTATTTTGATTTGGTTAAATTTTAAGAGCAGAAGTAGCCCCGAAAGTTTGAACATAATACCTTCAGTCATTCTTGGGATACTGCTGAGATGCCTTATTGGGAATTAGCATAATCACAGTTCATTTTTATTTTAGGCAACATTTGGGTGTGGGAGGCGTGGGCATGGGAGGGTGGGAGTAGAAGGGGGATTATTTGCCCATAAATCACTTTCAACTATTATAAATGGCACTAGCCCTTTGAATTCCCAATTGAATGAGCCCCTTTTGAAGTTTCTACGACAGTGTCTTCTATAAAAAAAAAACCTTAAATGCCCCCTGGGCATAGCTTAAAACCCTTGCCCTAAGGATTGTGGTGGAGGGTCCTCCTCAAAAACATATTTTCTATCTGGAAATCAACTACGCTGAACAAAATGGCCCTCTCAAAATTTCGATTGGATGTGTTTGGGGGAGTGATGGGCGTGCGGGGGGGGGCTTGTTGCCCTCCAATCCCTTTCGACTGTTAAAAAGGGGACAAGCCCTTTAAATTTCAAACCGAATGAGCCTGTTTTGAAGATTTTACGACAATGCTTTCTGTAAAAATCTTATATGCCCCCAGGGCATAACTTAAAACCCTTGCCTTGAGGATTGTGGGGGAGTGTCCGCCTAAAAACATATTTTCTATCTGGAAATCAACTACGTTGAACAAAATGGCCATCTCAAAATTTTAATTGGATGTGTTTGGGGGAATGATGGGCGTGGGGGGGGGACTAAATGCCCTCCCATCACTTTCGACTATTAAAAAGGGTACTAGCCCTTCGAATTTCCAATCGAATGAGCCCCTTCCAAGCTTCTACGACAACTCCTTCGATACGAAGTGCCCGGGTATGGAAAAAACACACCCACACATTGTGCCCACATCGTTCTTTACTTAGGCAGCGCTAGCGCGCTATCTATGATAATGCTACCTAGCTAAGTGAAGCTGTCCACCTGACCATCTTTACTAATAATACTACCTAGGTAAGTGAAACTGTCCCCTGACCATCTTTACTAATTATACAACCTAGTTAAGTGAAGCTGTCCACCTAATCAATCTTCTCGTTACCCAACATCACCTCTTGTCCTTCACTTATTACTAGTCTTAGCGATTAAGTCTTTTTAACATTAATTTTCTAACCCTGAACTGGCAAAACTTCTAAAAATTAGATCATTTTGCTAACACTTTCATCTAGGATGCTTAAATCATCAGCAAAATCTAAGTCTTGGAGAGTTTTATTTCCCCGATTTATTCTATATTCTCCCACTGCCTTTGCTGCGCTACTTAGGACACAGACCATCAAAATGATCCATATGAATGGATTGAACGCAAACTTGATTAACTCCTGATTTATTACGAAACCAGCACTAACCGCAGCAATGTTATCGTCGTCCATAGCACTAATTAAATATGGATAAATGATCCATATGAATGGATAGGACGCAACCTTGATTAACTCCTGATTTATTACGAAGCCTTAACCGCAGCAATGTTATAGTCGTCCATAGTACTAATTACTTTAATGTATTTATCTCATATACCATACAAGGGCACATACAAGAGGATTATTTAATACTGATTTGTCAGATACCGTTTTATCAGTTCTTTCCTGTTTAAAATCAGAATTGAGAAAGCTGCTCCTCCAACCGGCAGAATACAAACTAAATTTTACCTTCAGCCAGGAGGTGCAATGGGGATATGGGGGCCAACCATCCTCTGTTTTCGCCAACCCTACCTGTTTACCTTCCATAGATTTCTCCAGGCACCCATTTAAAGCTGGGTCGACTCTGGCTGAGCTTACAGAGTCACATAACTGACCGCCGTCCGAAATCAAATAATTGAGCACACCAGGATTTGAAACCTCGTCCTGACGGACAGGATACTAAATCCAGCGCTCCAATCCACTCGGCTAGGAAGGCTAGGACTAGGACATACTAAATATCACATAGAAACACCGCCCAGTCGTTTTTGCTTGATAAAATATATCTTTTATGTTCAAAACTTAGCCACACGATGTTTGGCTAATAATCGAACGATTACTAAAAGAATAATTCTTTTGATAATCGTTCTTAAAAGACTTGTCTGCAAGGAATTATTTATGTCTATAAAACTAATAGCTGAAAAAAGCTGAATTAATAATTCTATCTACAAGTTTCCAGGTGAAAGGAATTAGTAAGTTTGGTTGGGACCAATGCTAACACATCTACAATATTAGATACACAAAAAGAAAGAGAAGGATTTTTTACACAATAATAAAAAAAATTACCTGTGCGTCCAATTCCGTTTCTTCATTCCCAACTGTTCTCATTTCTCAGGTCTATAACAGAGAAAAGAAAACAAACTTCCAAGTAAGTTTTGACAAAAAAAAAATTCCACACGAAATTCATCAGTTAGATATCCATAGCTAATTCCTGAAATTTGCTTTAGATCATTTTCATGTGTCAGTTTTTATATTTGACCATAACAAATTTTTTGGTCAGTTAGTATTTTGGCCCTTCTGGTAATTTTCATAATTTCAATAGGAATGGTAATTTCTGGCAATAAAAAAATTAAATTCTGATAATTTCAATAATACCAAAAGCCAATTTTCATAATTACTCACTAGCCCATAATTCTGGCTCTTCATTTGAAATAAGTACGACTTCAAGAGCAGGTTTCAGCATCCAGCCTAGTGGGTTAACAATTCATAACTCTATTTTCAAAACAGTATTTTTATCCGTGATAAAAATAAACCTGTCAGTATTTTCAACCGACGCCTTATACAAGTAGTTGAACAATTTTTTTTCGATTGAATAACGGAATTTATCCAATAAAACAAGCAAAAAGACAAAAAAACACTAAAAAAGCAATATAACAGTATAATTAACCCTCCTTAATCTTTTGCTTGGTTGGAGTAGCCCCTTAAACATGGGAATAAAATTTTAAAAAAAAGAAGAAAATAAAAAAAAAGAAAAAAAAAATCTACACTCTCCCTGCTCCTGGCCCCCAACATCCCTTCCAGACAAGGATTGATTCCACATGCCAACACACCATCCAACAAAAAATTACACGATTTATTTCCGGTTTTTTTTGGAGGGTACTTGAGACCGAATGAAATTCTATTAGCTATTCTTAAAAAATCATACAACCGGAAACAAAGTGCTGTAAAATCTCTAGGGTCTTTAATGAATTTTTTTCAAAAATTCGAGCAAAGTATTCCAACCATTAGGCCCATTATGACCTTTTGAAAATATAGATCTAGTTTTAACAACTTGAGTTGTCCTCGGAACAGTTATTACTCATCATTATTGTCGCATTTATGTATAAAAAAAAAAATCCGAAAAAAAAGTTCTTCAAAGGAAAGTTAAGAGCCATTTTAAACTTAAGACCAGCAGAAATAAACTCCTACAATAATTCAAACTCAGAATGAACACAAAACTAAATAAACAATCATAGCAAACGTACAGATAACCGGTGCTAACACAAATGATCAAATAAGTCTTAAAACGAGCAAAAATTAAACTTAACATTCTAGGCACACTTAAAAAGAACAAAAATCACCACAAACGTTCACAGTAGTTTGTCTACTGCAAAACTTCCCCCTGCCCCCACACTCCAAGTCTAAAGTCCATTACGTGATTGAGGTTTTAGTGAAGACTACATGCGTCTAGAAGAGTCGTTGAAAAGAATATCGAACTGAATATTTGATATATAATGATGGAAATTGCCGAAAACTCAGCAATTCGAGATTTTATTTTACTGTAATTTCTATTTTCATTTTTCAATGTTGTAAATATATAAGAAAATATGTCTAATATTATTCGTTTTAAGTAAAGGTAAATGACGCAATAGGCTTTAAACTTTTGTGGCAAGGGGAGGGGGAAGAGAGAGTAGCCACAATCCTGTTTGTATTGATGATTTCTGCCCTAGAATGGATGATAGACTATCAATCAACAAGTGAAATGATATCAGTTTTATACAATATTGAAAAAGGGGTTATTCCAGCTTTGCCTCTCACTGAGACTAGCTGTCTTGGCTTTACTCCAATTAGCCACGGTTCTCAAGTTTTTCATCACTTCCACAGAGTTGATTTTAATTGAAAAATCACCGACGCATGAAACGAAGCTATATATCAAATATTCTGTTTGAGTTTTTAGTTTCTTTCACAAATCAGACACAAATAGTTTTTCGTAAAAAACAAATTACGCAATGGGCTTTAGAATTTTACGATTAAGGAAAGGGGAAGAGGGCAGTAGCCAAACTCGTGTTTGTAGTGATTTTTGTTTGTTTTAAGTGTGACTAGAATGTTAAATTTAATTTTTACTTGTTTTAAGATTTATTTGATCAGTTATGTTAGTAGCTGTTACCTTTATGTCTGCAATGATTGTTTATTTAATTTCTGTTCGTTCTGAGTCTGAATTATTATAGGAATCTATTTCTGCTGGTCTTAAGTTTAATAGTGGCCGTTGATTTTTGAATTAAAATCGGAAAACCATGACTAGGTGGAGCAAAGCCAAGACAGATAGTCTCAGTGAGATGCAAAGCTGGCTTAACCCCTCTTCAGAATTATATAAGAATGATGTCATTTCACTAGTCGATAGATAGTCCATCATCCATCCAAGGGCAGAACTAAGGTAGATAGGCATGGAGTAAGGGTATTTCAAATAGTCTGTCAGTTCTGTGAGCAATAAAAGGTTAAAAGGTTTTCAAAGATTTATAACTGACCATGTCCCCAGGAATAGCAGGAAATTGGGTAACTGAGGTTGTTAATATCATACGAGCTTTGTCTACTGGGAAAGCCCACTGGAATTGCAATGAGGATGACTGAGAATTTTAGGTTGACTCATAATGGACAATGTCCACTGGACCTATACGCAAAACAGGGGACTGAAGTCGCCTGAACTCACAGGCGAACAAGCAACCTAAGCCTACTAGGCACGCCTGCCTAGAGTGTCAGACGAGAGACCGAGTCTTAGGATTGTACAAAGGTTTTACAAGATTTTAAGCACAAAAGAGAATATTTGTAATATAATTCGTTTTCAGTAAAGCGCAGATGATTTACCCACCCGTGATTTACCCTTGGATTGTCAACCTCTTGATATTGAAAATAGGTACACAGGGACTTGTCTGTCGTGAATATAGATTAAGCGCGTTTGCTGATTCAGTTAAATGTGGAGGGTGCAGTTCTTTTCAGAGAGGAGCTGAAAAGTGAGCACAAATTGTCGCTGCCACTTGGAATGAAATGTGGTTGTGTCCCAAAACGTCCTTTCAAGATGCTTCTAAACAAAATGGTTAAACTCACTGAATTCTCCTGTTTTATCTACTCTTCGCAATCCTCTTCTCAAGAATCTTAAGTGTCCTCAAGAAAATTCATACAAATCCCCGCTGACTCTCCTACCCCAGAGGATTAATCCTATTTCTTCAAACCTCCATCATGAACAGACTTCCTCCTCAGGAAGTTGAGCCTTAGCCGACGGCAGCATTTCTATTTTGGAGACCATCCTATTGTTCCCGGCAACCCCTGCGAAAATTCTCAATACTTTACCCCCTCCCCCTCTCCAATGTACAAAAATCTAGCTCAAATTATATATCTCCCATGCGTCACTCTGTTTCAACCCGTCTACTCGTAAATTGAATCAACGGTGACGAAATCAACAACCGAAATACATGGGAAATTTATAATTTGGGTTATATATTTGTGCATTCAAAGCATCTCTTAGTCAAAACCGCACGGTCAAAAACCGTGCTAATAATCTTAAGTAACTTATTTCTAATCCCAGAGCCACCCTAATTAAGAAACTCATTTACCACACTATCAGCACCTGGGGCCTTATTATTTTTTAATCCTCTTATTACTGTTGCTAATTCTTCTTCACAAAACTAGTTTTCCTTCACATCCATTGTGATTTCCTATCACAAACTTTTTTATTTTCCTCTATAACTTTTATTGCAACTCTATCTCGGTTTAGCCAATTCTCAAAATGTTCTGCCCGTATCTCTTTCACTCTTTCCTTATCACTAATTGCGGCCCCGTTCCTATCTTTAAATAGGACAAGTTCGGATTGCCTACTCCCTCTCAATTTATTAACGTGCCACCATAATACTTTACTAATATACCGTCTAGCTGCATCTTCCAGATCCTCGGCAAATTTATCCATGGCCTCAACTTCAAACCTTATTTGTTCATATTTCTAATGCTTTCTCCACTTTCTTTACATTCCTTTTGTTTTCATATGATCTATCACTCAGATAATTCTTGTACAAGCCCCTTCTCCTCTCTATTAAACAAAAAGTATTTTCACTAATATTCCTAGCTGCGCTCCTAATTTTCTTCCCTAAGACACCATCAGTATCTTCACGAATTTGTTTTCCTAAAATTATTCCATCCATCTTCTGCATTGTCAAATTTTAAACTTTCCCGTTTAGAATTCAACTGTTTTTGGAATTTTTCTCTCAAATTCTCACTCTTCCGGAAATTCAGCTTGAAATTAACCCTAAACACTACTAGGTGGTGATCCTTACTTTTAACATCAATAACAGCACTCCTATATACCCTAGTATCTTGAATTGATTCTCCCAGTCTTCGGTTTACAATAACATAATCAATAAGGTTTGCTATCACGTGAATACCACGTTAGCTAATAGGCTATTTTATGACCAAAATATTCCTATTTTTACCGACCATAGGCAGCGCGATAGCGCTTCCTAAGTAAAGAACTATGTTGGCACAATGTATTTTTTTTGTTCTTAGACCATGGCACTTCGTATCGAAGGAGTTGTCGTAGAAACTTCAAAAGGGCTCATTCGATTGAAAATTGGAGTTGCTAGTGTGCTTTTTAATAGTCGAAAGTGATTGGAGGGCAAATAGCTTCCAACCCACAACCCATCATTCCCCCAACCAAATCCAATCAAAATTTTGAGACAGGCATTTTGCTCAGCATAGTTGATTGCCTAATATAAAATATGCTTCTGAGGAGGTCATTCCCCCACAACCCCCAGGGCAAGGGTTTTCAGTTATGCCGTGGGGGCATATAAGAACGATGTTGGCACAATATATTATTTTTTTTTCCTTTAGACCAGGGCACTTCGTATCAAAGAAGTTGTCGTAGAAACTTTGAAAAGGGCTCATTCAATTGGAAATTAGAGTGGCTTGTGCCCTTTTTAATAGTCAAAAGTGATTGCAAGGCAACTAACACCCTTCCACGCCCATCATTTCCCGAAACACATCCAATAAAAATTTTGAGATAGCCATTTTGTCCAGCGTAGTTTATTTCCAAATAGAAAATATGTTTTTGAGGAGGTCACTGCCCTAATACCCTCAGAGTAAGGGTTTTAAGTTATGTCCTGGGGGATATAAGAACGATGTTGGCACAATGTATAATTTATTTTTCTCTTTAGACCAGGGCACTTCGCATCGAAGAAGTTGCCGTAGAAACTTCAAAAAGGGCTCATTCAATTGAAAATTGGAGTGGCTTGTGCCCTTTTTAACAGTCAAAAGTGAATAGAAGGCAATTAACACCCCTTCCACACCCACCATTTCCCGAGGAAATCCAATCAAAATTTTGAGATAGCTATTTTGTTCAGCGTAGTTGATTTCCAGATAAAAATTATGTTTTTGAGAAGGACAATCCCCCAGAGCGTTCAGGGCAAGGGTTTTAAGCTATGCCCTGGGATCATATAAGGTTTTTATAGACAGCGTTGCCATAGAAACTTCAAAAAAGGCTCATTCAATTGGAAATTCAAAGGGCTAGTGCCCTTTTTAATAGTCGAAAGTTATTGGAGGGCAACTAACCTCCCTCTCACGCCCACCTTTTCCCCAAACACATCCAATCAAAATTTTAAGATAGCCATTTTTTCAAAGTAGTTGAAAATTCTGGAAATTAGGTCTTTGAAGATAACAACCCCCCCCCATAGCCCTTAGGGCAAGGGTTGTAACTTATGCCCTGGGGCCCTATAAGGTTTTTATAGAACATGTTGTTGTAGAAACTTCAAAAAGGGCTCATTCGATTGGAAAATGGAATGGCTAGTGCCCTTTTTAATAGTTGAAAGAGATTGGAAAGTAAATAACACCCCTTCCACGCCCACCATTTCTCCAAACTCATGCAATCAAAATTTTGAGATAGCCTTTTCGTTCCGCGCAGTTTAAAGTTCAGAGAATTACACCTTTGAGTAGGGCACTCCTCCACGGTCTTCAGGGCAAGGGTTATAAGTTATGGGGGTATATATGGTCTTATTGAAATCTTTGTCGTAGAAACTTGAAAAAGGGCTCGTTCGATTAGAAATTCAAAGGTCTAGTGCCCTTTTTAATAGTCGAGAGTGATTTGAGGGCAACTAACCCCCCTCTCACGCCCACCTTGTCCCTAAACACATCCAATCAAAATTTTCAGATACCAATTTTGTTCAGCGTAGTTGATTTTCAGATAGAAACTATGTTTATGAGGAGGACACTCTCCCACAGCCCTCAGGATAAGGGTTGTAAACTATGCCCTGGGGGCATATAAAGCTTTTATAGAAAGCGTTGTCGTAGAAACTTCAAAAAAGGCTCACTCGATTGGAAGTTCAAAGGGCTAATGCCGTTTTGAATAGTTGAAGCTGAGGGGGAGGGGGCAACTAGCCCCCCTCTCACCCCCATCTTTTCACCAAAAACATCAAATCAAAATTTTAAGATAGCCATTTGGTTGCCTTTGGGTCATATAAGGTTTTTTCTAGAACAAGTTTTCGTAGAAACTTCAAAAATTGTTCATTTGATTGGAAATTGAAACGGCTAGTGCCCTTTTTAATAATCGAAAGTGATTGGAAGGCAATTAACACCCTTTCCACGCACACCATTTCCCGAAAAACCTCCAATCAAAATTTTGTGATAGCCATTTTGTTCTAAGCAGTTTAGAGTTCAGGAAGTTATACTTTTGATTAGAACACTCCCCCCACAGTCTTCAGGGCAAGGGTTATAAATTATTCTCTCTTGGCATGTAAGTTTTTATATAAATCTTAGTCGTAGAAACTTGAAAAAGGGCTCATTCGATTGGAAATTCAAAGGGCTAATGCCTTTCTTAATACCCTCAAAAGTGATTTGAGGGCAAATAACCCCCCTCTCACGCCCACCTTTTCTCCAAATACATCCAATCAAAATTTTTAGATAGCCATTTTATTCAACGTATTTGAAAATTTTGGAAATTGGGCCTTTAAGGATGACAGCCCCTCCAATCTCAAAGCCCTCAGGGCAAAGGTTGTAAGTTATGCCCTGGGGGCATATCAGGTTTTTATAGACAGTGATGTTGTAGAAACTTCAAAAATGGCTCATTTGATTGGAAATTGAAAGGGCTAGTGTTCTTTTAATAGTCGAAAGTGATTGAAGGGCAGCGAGCCCCTTCCAATTTCCCCAAACACATCCAATCGAAGTTTTGATATATCCATTTTGTTCAACGTAGTCGAAAGTTCTGGAAATTAGGTCTTTTAAGATGATAACCCGATAAGAGCCCTCAGTGCAAGGGTTGTAAGTTATGCCCTAGGGGCATATAAGGTTTATACTGAAAGTGTTTGTAGAAATTTCAAAAGGAGCTCAATTGATTGGAAATTGAAATCGCCCTTTTTAATAGTCGAAAGTGAGTGGAGAGTAATTAACCCCCCTCTCACGCCATCCATTTCCCCAAACACATTCAATCAATGTTTTGAAATAGCCATTTTGGTCAACGTAGTTGAAAGTTCTGAAAATTATGTATTTAAGGATGACAAACCCCTCAGAGCCCCCAGGGCAAAGGTTGTAAGTTATGCCCTGGGGGCATATAAGGTTTTTATAGATAAAGTTGTCGTAAAAACTTCAAAAGGGGTTCATTCAATTGGAAATTGAGAGTTATTTAATATATACAAATTAAACTGACAATGCACATTCATTTGTATTTTTTCAGTATAGTTCAAATTATGTTCTGGCCTTGGGAAGACATAAGGGTTTTGAGCCCAAATTATGTTAATTTCTTCTCGTTTTGAGTTTGCCTTGGTTATTTATAGTAATTTATGTTCGTTTTGGGTTTCATTTATTTATCAATGTTGATTTGTGGTAGTTTCACGCTTGGTAGATTATTTGACTTTATTTTTGCTTTTTTTGTTTAATTGAGTTCTTTACTTTTCTTTGAAAAACTTGTTTTGTGGAAAAAGTTTATTTAATTAATCTCCTAGTAAAAACACAATATTATCACCTGGGACACTGTCTATTTGTTCCTGTAACTTCAAGTGTGTGACTAATTTCTACTTAAACTTCCACGCAAGGCATAATCTTCTTATATCATCAAATTTTGGTTAAGACTTCTAGAACTCCCCCAGACTAGACTTGCCCAAGCAGCATATGAAGATCTTCTCCTTCAGTGTAACAAAACATCATGGACAGCACAAATCAAAAGGATATTAGATGAGAATGGATTTTCAAGTTCGTGGGAGAAGGGAAAAGGGCCAGAGGATCATGAAAAGTTCTTCAAGGAATTTAGAGCAAGACTTGAAGACCAAGAAGTGCAACTATGGCAAGCAGCTGTTGACAAATCTCCGAGTCTTACTTTACATAGAGAAGTAAAAGAGAATTTTGGTCAGGAGTTTTATTTCAAGCTGGGATTGCCCATTAAATATTTGAGGATTTGGATTCAGATTCGAGCAAATTGTCTTCCAATTTATGCTAAGGTTGCAAGGAAAAAGAGGGAAGGTCCGGAGTCCGGGTGTAGTTGCTTAATATGTGGGGAAAATGATTATGGGTAGGGCCATTTCCTCCTCTGGTGTAAGCAACTATCTCATTTAAGAGGATTAATTATCCAGGAGGGGGAAGACAGGCTGCTTGGTGAGTTAATGAGGTCTAGGACTCCCCGTTATATTGTGGCAGTATGCAAATTTTGTATTGATGGGAGAGGATGTCAAATGAAGTGTAATTTTTCTTTAGTATTTGTCTTTTTGTATATGGCTTTAATTGGCTTTTAAATACAGATTATTATTATTATTATATTATGCTTCGCAGAAATAATAGCTTGCAATACCTGATTACATTTACTTAGCTTTGTAATTCTCTTTTTGCATTACTAAACATATATATATCTTATTATATTAATTATGTATCATTAATGTTTCATATTCCATTAATTAGTTATCTAACTGTACTCTTATTAATCGCAGTTTTGAATCGAAGTCTTCGAGTTAATTTCATTTGGAATACGCATAGTGAATTTATAATGTATAAGGCAGAAAGAGGCATAGGTTTATTTCGACGTTTTCGTAATGTGTTCCCGGTTTCTGCGTTAAACATCATTCATGGTACGATTATTCAACCAAGTATTGTATAGGGGTGTCCCCTTTGGGCACTCAGGGGGCCAGAGGGAGAAAACCAGAGTGAAGTGTGAGGGAGAAAAAAAGAGAGAGAAAACATCATATACAACAAAATAGTGTACTGCGTTGTCTATGGACATACAATATAGTTATCTGAATCCGTGCTATCTCTACAGACTGATCTGGAGGAATTGCGAAGCGGTGTAGAAGATAAGACCTGGAAAAAAGTGGACGAAGAGTTTTCCAAGTTAGATGTATCTCCGTCATAGTCTAAAAAGGAGTTTTTAGACACGATTACACAAGCAGTTTATAAAGCAATTGAGATGCAGTTTCAGTCGAAGTTTGAGCAGGTTGAAAATGCTCTTAATGATTTACGAGTGAAACTTGATCTAAATGAGTCCAAGCTTCCAAAACTTGAGTCAAAGTTGGACGATTTAGGTCAGTCTGTCCTTCTAAATAAAGTCATTGTTGCTGGTGTCAAGACAACTTTCCGTGATCTCCTGGTACTAGGTGAGAAAGTTCTTGATCGTTTAAATTTGCAAATGGCACTTCAGCTTGAAAAATCGATCATTAAGGAGGCTAAACGTCTAGGAGCTAATGATAAAGCTTTAGCCCTTATCAAACTTACATTGATCTCAGAACCTACAGTAGTCCAAATACTTCGCAATCGAAAAATGCTTAAAGGTTCCCGCGTCTTTGTTAATGAAACGTTAATTAGGGAGAGGCAGGAGGTTTTCAAGCTTGCTCGCAACATATTTGAAAATAAGAATGTGTGGACGATGAGAGGCATCATTTTTGTGAAAAATGGCTCGCAAATTGTACCTTGCAAAACAATAGCCGATGTGGCTCAGATCCTCAATCTGGCTAATGAGCCTTCACTCTGAATAATTGAACTTTGATTTAGTTTCCCTTTGTTTGTTTGTGATATGGATAGATTTCAGTCAGTTTTGGAGTCCCGTTTAAACTTATATGCGATGATTCGACTGGGAGTGATAAAGATGTACCGTATGTCAGAAATCTACCGGATTGTGATTTTTCGAATGACCCTTTAACTAATGAAGTTGAGCAATGTGAATTCCCGATAAGGGTATTACATGTTAATGCGCAAGGATTGCAGAGTACGTATAGTGAACTTAAGTTCTTATTAAATTCTAGTCCTAAAGATATTGTAGCTGTATGTGAAACCTTTTTCTCGCAAAAGTCTTCAAAATGTCTATGCTGTCCCTTTCGGGTATGAAATCTGTTTCAAGGTGTAGGTCTGAGAGTGCGAAAGGTTATCAACTAATTTATGTCCGACATGATTGGTCTGTTAATAAACTTGATGTTTTTTCAGTTTGGGAAGAAGGTTTATGTGAGACTCTATTTGTTGAATTACGTCCCATTGGCTGCAAACCTTTTATTTTTGGGTCAGTATATAGACCCCCATCAAGTAACCCCAAAGAGTTTTTTTAAGATTCTTGAGCCCCTAGTCGTAAAACTTGGTGGATGTAAGAAACCAGTAATAATTTCAGGTGATTTCAATTTTGATTTGTTGAACTTAGATGTGGCTTTTCATAAAGAGTTTTTGAACATTATGCTGTGTTCAGGCCTTTTTTCCAATAACATTTTCTTTTCTGGTGTTTCTTTTAAAGCAATAAAGTCTTCTGTTAGTCTATGTGACATGTCTGATCATTTTCCAGTTAGTGTTGTTTTAGATGTAGCCCAAAGTTTATCTCGACCTGCATTTAAAAAACATGGAAATAAAAATTCTTACCGACAGAAAACATTGATTGATTTTAAGCTTTTGCATGAATTGAGAGATAATAAAGACTGGACCCCCGTTTTTGATTCAAATGATGTTAATGATGTTTTTTCGAAATTTATCCATGATATGATGCAACTCCGAAATCAAGCAGCATCGACAAGATTTTTGCGCGGAAATTTACAAAAAAATTTGACCCGTGGATTACGGATGGTATTTTGACGTCACTTATGATGAAAAGGAAAAAACATCGTCATTATCTGGCTGCCCAATCTGATGTATTTTATGAGGAATATAGAACTTATAGAAATAAGCTGAGTTCTATTATAAGATATGCTAAAAGGAAATATTCTTCCGATACATTTTCCGATAAATTTTTAAAGTATAAGTCAAATATGAAAAAGACATGGCAGATAATCAATGATAAAATCCGTCCCAATCATCGTTCGAGTTCAGACGTTAATTGTCTTGAACTTGATGGTTCAAAAGTGACGGATCCAAAAGAAATTTTGGATATTTTTGGCAAGTATTTCAGTACTATTTGGTCTAGGAATGTATCGAGTACAAATAGGCAAGAGAGCAAGTCGACTGATTTTGTTGTTGAAGATGAAGCACCAAACTCATTTGATTTTTCTGAAATCGCACCTTAGGAAGTTAAAGGACATATAATGAAACTAAAGCAAAGTTTTTCATTGGATGATTTTGGGTTTTCTACACAAATTGTGAAAGAAATAGCTCCTAATATTGTCACTTTGTTGGCACATATTTTTAACTTGTCTTTACTAAATGGAGTTTTTCTTGATCTTTTGAAAATTGCCCATGTATTAGCTTTGTATAAAGGTGGTCCTTCTAAGGATCCTTCAAATTATAGACGAATTTCACTGTCATCTGTTTTTAGTAAAATTTTGGAAGATATTGCTCATAAACAACTTCAAAATTATTTATGTAATAATAAGATATTGCATCCTTCGAAGTATGGATTCATTAAAGGAAAATCAGCAGAACTAGCAATACATCAGCTTTTAATTGAAATAAATAATGCGCTGGACACTGGTCATGGCACCTTGGCTATATTCTTGGATGTGGCCAAGGCGTTCGACTCGGTGGATCCCCGTCTTTTACTAAATAAACTAAAAAAATATGGATTTTCTTCAAAATCTTTGAATTTTTTGCATCTTACCTTGCTGAAAGAAAAACTGAATGCCACGATAGTAAAAAGGGAATCTGATCTAAGTCATTTTCCGTAAATTGTGGGGTTTCTCAGGGCTCTGTTTTGGGTCCTACCCTATTTTTTCTTTTTATTAATGATTTGCCAGAGTTTCTTCCAATCTGCAAAATAGTTATGTTTGCGGATTATGTTGTGATTTTTTCTTCACATTCAGATTTAACACAGCTTTTCCTGAACATCAAAAGTACTCTATCAACTACTTCAGGGTGGTATTGTTGATACCTTCTTCTGTTAAATGAAAGGAAATGCCAGCATATGCTATTTTCGCAAGTTGGTTCAGTCAATTCTGATGTTTTTTCTCTTTACTTAAATAATGTGGAACTGAAACTGGTACAACAGTCTTTGAACAGTTAAGATCTATCTATTCTTTTAAAAAGGATTAATCCCAGTTTTGAACCAGTTGTTGGTAAAGGATTTTATTCTGATTTAATTAGACGCTGAATTTTTTAAGTAGTTACGAAATAGTGATGGCACTTTTACGTCTTATAAATTATTAAAATATTTATTCAGTATCTATAACCTAGCGGAATGTGTGACGTCACTGGATAAATTGAATAGACTGGAGTTTCTGTCCAATGCATTAATTGAACTTTTGGCTTTTTTTTAACCTTGAACTTTTTGAAATACCCATTAAGGTAATCAGAGTACCATTTTAATATTAGTTAAAAAAAAACTTTTTCCATAAAATAACTTTTTCAAAGAAAAGTAAAGAACTCCATTAAACAAAAATGAGCAAAAATAAAATCAAATAATAGACCAAGGTCGAAACTACCACAAATCAGCATCAATAAATAAATGAAACCCAAAACGAACAGAAATTAAAATAAATAACCGAGTCAAACTCAAAACGAGCAGAAATTAACATAAGTTGGGTGCAAAACTGCTATGCCTTCCCAAGGCCAGAACAAAATTTTCACTTTACTTAAAAAATACAAATGAATGTGCATTGTCAGTTTAATATACATATACTGATATTTAGTAATCAAAATGTTAAAATTATTTGCTTTATTAAAGTTATAAAAGTAAAAACATTTATATTTTTTTCAGTAAAGTGCAAATTTTGTTCTGGCCCTGAGAAGGCATAGGGGTTTTGCGCCCAACTTATGTTAATTTCTGCTCGTTTTGAGTTTGACTAGGTCATTATTTGAATTTCTGTTCGCTTTGAGTATCATTTATTTATCGATGCTGATTTGTGGTAATTTCGAGCTTGGTAGATTATTTGATTTTATTTTTGCTCATTTTTAGTTTAATGGAGTTCTTTGAAAAACTTATTTTGTGGATGAAGTTTTTTTAATTAATTTCTGTTCGTTTTACATTGACATAATCTTTTCAGGGAAAAAGAAAATAACACTTTAAATCTTTTCGTTTTTTAAGACTTTATATTTTGGCCTGCTATTTGTATGCTGGAGAAAAATTTTCAGCAATTTCTAACAACATATACCGCTTTAAAAATCTGGACACAAATAATACTGTTTAACTTAGTTTCATACCTCCTCCAGTTGACCTGAAATGGAAAACTTGATACCATTCGCAAACAAATCTGTTTACTTTCTTTGATAGCTCTGATACACTTACACTATTTTGATTTGATTAAATTCTAAGAGCAGAAGTAGCTTCGAAAGTTTGAACATAATACCCTCAGTCGTTCTTGGGATACTGCTGAGATGCCTTATTGGGAATTAGCATTATCACAGTGCATTTTGATTTAATCTTGAGGCAACATTTAGTTTTTAAACATAATGGACAAATGGGAGAGTGGGAGTGGAAGGGGGATTAGTTGCCCTCCAATCACTTTCGACTATTAAAAAGCGCATCAGCCCTTTCTATTTTCAATCGAATGAGCCCCTATAGAAGTTCCCACGACAACTCCTTCAATACGAAGTGCCCTGGTCTAAACAACAACAACAACAAAAAATATTGCTAATCACTTTCGACTATTAAAAAGGGCACTAGCCTTTTGGATTTTCTAATCGAATGAGCCCTTTTCTGAAGTTTCTACGACAACGTCGTCTATAAAAACCTTATATGCCCCCAGGGCATAACTTAAAACCCTTATCCCAAGGGCAATGGTGGAGTATCCTCCTTAAAAACATATTTTCTATCTGTAAATCAACTACGCTGAACAAAATGGCTATCTCAAAATTTGTATTGGATGTGTTTGGGGAAATGATGGGCGTGGGGGGCTAGTTGCCCTCCAATCACTTTCGACTATTAAAAAGGGCACTAGCCCGTTGAATTTCCAATCGAATGAGCTTTTTTTGAAGTTTCTAGAGACAAAGCCTTCTATAAAAACATTATTTACCCCTTGGGCATAACTCAAAACCCTTGTCCTGAGGGTTGTGGGGGAGTGTCCTCCTCAAAAACACATTTTCTATCTGGAAATCAACCACGCTGAAAAAAATGGTTATCTCAAAATTTTGATTGGATCTGTTTGTTTGGGTGAATGATGGACGTTGGGAGGGCTAGTTGCCCTCCAATCTCTTTAAACTATTAAAAAGGGCACTAGCCCTTAGAATTTCCAATCAAATGAGCCCCTTTTGAAGTTTCTATGACAACACTCTTCTTTAAAAACATTATATACCCCAGGATATAACTTAAAACCCTTGCCCTGAGGGTTTTTGGGGAGTCCCCTCCTCAAAAACGTATTTTCTATCTTGAAATTAACTACGCTGAACAAAATGGCTATCTCAAAATTCTAATTTGATGTGTTTGGGAGAATAATGGGCGTGGGGCAGGAGCTAGTTCCCCTCCAAACACTTTCGACTATTAAGAATGGAACTAGCCCTTTGAATTCCCAATCAAATGAGCCCCATTTGAAGTTTCTATGACAGCGCCTTCAATTAAAACCTTATATACCCCAGGATATAACTTAAAACCCTTGCCCTAAGGATGTTGGGGAGTGTCCTCCTCAAAAACGTATTTCCTATGTAGAAATCAACTACGCTGAACAAAATGGATATCTCAAAAATTTTAATTGGATGTATTTGGGGGAATTATGGGCGTAGAGGGGGGGCTAGTTGCCCTCCAATCACTTTCGACTATTAAAAAGGGTACTAGCACTTTAAATTTCCAATCGAATGAGCCTGTTTTGAAGTTTCTGCGACAACACCTTCTATAAAAACCTTATATGCCCCCAGGGCATAACTTAAAACCCTTGCCCTGAGGGCTGTGGGGGTGGAGGGGTTGTCATACTTAAAGACCAAATTTCCAAAACTTTCAAATACGTTGAATGAAATGGCTATCTAAAAATTTTGATTGGTGTATTTGGGGAAAATGTGGGCTTGAGAGGGGGTTTAGTTGCCCTCAAATCACTTTCGAGACTATTAAAAAGGGCATTAGCCCTTTGAATTTCCAATCAAATGAGCCCTTTTTACATTGTGCCAAAATTGTTCTTATATGCTTTCAGGGCATAACTTAAAACCTTTGCCCCGAGGGTTGTGGGGGAGTGTCCACCTCAAAAAGATATTTTCTATCTGGATATCAACTACGCTGAAAAAAATGGCTATCTCAAAATTTCAACTGGATGTGTTTGGGGGAATGATGGGCGTGGGGGACAAGTTGCCCTACAATCACTTTCGACTATTAAAAAGGGCACTAGCCACTCCAATTTCCAATCGAAAGAGCCCTTTTCGAAATTTCTACGACTACACCTTCGATACGAAGTGCCCGGGTATGGAGAAAAAAAAACAAAAAAACAACACATTGTGCCCACATCGTTCTTTACTTAGGCAGCGCTAACGTGCAGCGGATGAAAAGGTGGGGGTGAGAGGGGGGTTAGTTACCGTTAAATCACTTTCAACTATTAAAAAGAGC
>JAQQPU010007297.1:10028-33130 GCA_029168905.1 Artemia sp. Kazakhstan ARC1039
TTTGAAAACAGGGAAGGAGTGATCGGATTGAGCTGAAATTTCGAGGACAAGCTCCCGGGCCCTAGGAAATCTTAACCTCTAATTTTCACCCCAATCGGACAGCGTCAAAGGGGGGCTGTGGTGGGAGGGTCGAAACTTCCAGCCCAGTTTATCCCATGAAGATAAAGTCGGAGGAGGATGAAATTTTGCACATTTCTTAGTTTGACCTTGGGCTACAAAATGCGATCACCGCCGTCTCTCTGCGGCCTCTAGGACCTGAAATCACTTAACATTGTGGTGGGTCGCCTCTTTATAGAGGCACAAGTGTGCCTCCTTGATAAAGTCGGAGGGGGGTGAAATTTTGAACGTTTCTTAGTTTGAGCTTGGGCTACAAAATGCGATTACCGCTGTCTCTCTGCGACCGCTTGGACCGGAAATCGCTTGCGGGCTCTTATAGGAAAACGAGCCCGCGTTTTCACGGGCTAGCCCGCTTATAGCGGGTTCTTATAGGAAATCGAGGTTTTTCGTAAATGTAAATTCGGGGGATAATTTTTTCGGTCTGAAAATATCAAAAGACCCTAACAGGTCAAATTCTGCTTTGAATGAGTCCTCATTCACCCGGATCAGTTGCCAACTGTGGCCTGTAGGCGTGGATAAGAAAAAAAAAGAAATGGGAAGGAGTGATCGGATTGAGCTGAAATTTCGAGGATAAGCTCCCGGGCCCTAAGAAAGCTTGACCTCTAAATTTCAGCCCAATCGGACAACGTTAAAGGGGGGCTGTGGTGGGAGGGTCGAAACTTCCGGCCCAGTTTACCCCATGAAGATAAATTCGGAGGAGGATGAAATTTTGCAAGTTTAATAGTTTGAGCTTGGGCTACAAAATGCAATTACCGCCGTCTCTCTGCGACCTCTAGGACCTAAAATCGCTTAACATTGTGGTGGGTCGCCTCTTTATAGAGGCACAAGTGTGCCTCCTTGATAAGGCAAATTTTCTCAGGCTTGTTTTCTCTGATGGATAACATTAAACTTAAATAAACTTATAATTTGGAATCAATATATCTATTGGTATCAATTTTTTTTAGGTGTTTCATTTACTATTGAGCCATGTCACTCCTTACTTATAGTTCGTTAGTATGAACTGTTTGATACTGTATCAGTTATAACTAGATTAAAATACCTACATTTTGCAACAGTCTGTAGTGATTACTGTTTTTTTTTCGTGTATCAAACTTACCTAGGTTAGAATATCATCCATATATTTTTTTTCTAGCTATAAATAAATTTCATCTGAATAACTACTACTATCTTTTTCAGTCAGTTCTTCAGGAACCGTCAGTTCTACTGATAGGACTGATGCCCTGCACTTTTCATCATAAAATTTACGACCAGCATTTTTTTATACCTTCCCTGCCCAAACAAGACTTAGCGGCTTCCTTATTTATCATGAGCCCTACTCCCTGTCTGTGTATTTCACCCTTCCAGCCTGAGTAAATAATTTTTATATCACATAATTTCTTGTTTCCTACCTTTGGAAACTACCACAAATCAACATTGATAAATAAATAAAACCCAAAACGAACAGAAATTACATTAAATAACTGAGTCAAACTCTAAACTAGCAGAAATTAACATAAGTTGGACTCAAAACCCTCATGCCTTCCCAAGACCAGAACATAATTTGCACTTTACTGAAAAAATACAAATGAATTTGAATTTTCAGTTTAGTTTAAATATACTGATATTTAGTAATCAAAATGTTAATATTATTTGAATTATTAAAGCTATAAAAGTAAAAATCTTTATATTTTTTTCAGTAATGTGCAAATTATGCTAGGGCCTGAAACTCTGATGGAAGTATCCTGCTCAAATGTATAATTTCCTGATCTTTAAACTGCGCGGAACAAAATGGCTATCTAAAGATTTTGACTGGATATTTTTGAGGAAATGTTGAGCGTGGAAGGGGTGTTAGTTGCCTTCCAATCGCTTTAGATTAATAAAAAGGGCACTAGCCATTTCAATTTCCAATCAAATGAGCCCCTTTTTAAGTTTTTACGACAACCGCTCTATAAAAACATTATATGCCCCCTGGGCATAATTTACTCCCCTTGCCTTGAGGGCCTTGGAGGAGTGTTCTCAAAAACATAATTTCTTTCTGGAAATCGACAACGCTGAATAAAATGGCTATCTAAAATTTTGATTGGATTTCTTTGGGGAAAAGGTGGGCGAGAGAGGGGGGCTAGTTGCCCTCAAATCACTTTCGACTATTAAAAAGGGCACTAGAGCTTTCAATTTCCAATCGAATGAGCCCTTTTACAAGTTTCTACGACAAAGATTGCAATAAAAACTTATTTACCCCCAGGGCATAACTTATAACCCTTGCCCTGAAGACGGGGGGGAGTGTCCTGCTCAAAGGTATAATTTCCTGAACTTTAACTGCATGGAACAAAATGGCTATCTTAAAATTTGGATTCGATGTGTTTTGGGAAATGGTGGCCGTAGAAGGGGTGTTAGTTGCCTTCCAATTATTTTCGACTATTAAAAAGGGCACTAGTCATTTCAATTTTTAATCGTGTGAGCCCTTTTTGAAGCTTTTACGACAACGCATTCTATAAAAACTTTATATACCCCCAGGGCATAACTTACATCCCTTGTCCTTAGGGCTGTGAGGGGATTCTCATTCTCAAAGAACTAATTTACAGAACTTAAGACTACGTTGAAAAAAATGGCTATCTCAAAATTTTGATTGGATGTGTTTGGGAAAAAGGTGGGCGGGAGAGGGGGGTTAGTTGCCCTCCAATCACTTTCGACTATTAGAAAGGGCACCAGCCCTTTGAATATCCGATCGAGGGAGCATTTTTTGAAGTTTCTACGACAACGCCTTCTATAAAAACCTAACATGCCCCGGGGCAAAACTTACAACCCTTGCCCCAAGGGTTGTGGGGAAGTATCCTCCTCAAAAACATGTTTTCTATTTGGAAATCAACTACGCTGAACAAAATGGCTATGCCAAAAATTTGATTGGATGTGTTTAGGGGAATTATGAGTGTGAGGGGGATAGTTGCCCTCCAGTCACTTTCGACTATTAAAAAGGGCACCTGCCCTTTGAATTTCCAATTGAAAGAGCATTTTTGGAAATTTCTACGACAGCGCCTTCTATAAAAACCTTAAATGCACCAGGGGCATAACTTAAAATCCTTGCCCCGAAGGTTTTGGGGGAGTGCCCTCCTTAAAAGATGTTTTCTATCTGGAAGTCAATTACGCTGAACAAAATGGCTATCTCAAAATTTTGATAGGATGTGTTTGGGGGAATAATGGGCAAGGGGTGGGGGTTAGTTGCCCTCTAGTCACTTTCGACTATTAAAAAGGGCACTAGGCCTTTGAATTACCAATCATAAGAGTCTTTTTTGAGGTTTCTATGACAAAACCTTCCATAAAAACCTTATATGCTCCCAGGGCATAACTAATAACCCTTGCCCCAAGGGTTTTTGGGGAGTTCCTCCTCAAAAATATATTTTATATTTGGAAATCAAGTACCCTGAACAAAATTGCTATCCCAAAATTTTGATTGGATTTGTTTGGGGGAACGATGGGCGTGGGGGGGTTAGTTACCCTCCAATTCCTTTCAACTATTAAAAAGGGCACTAGCCCTTTGAATTTCCAATCAAATGAGCCTTTTTTGAAATTTCTACGACAATGCCTTCTATAAAAACCTTAAATGCCCCCAGGGCATAACTTAAAACCCTTGCCCCGAGGGTTTTAGGGAAGTGTCCTCCTCAGAAAGATGTTTTCTATCTGGAAATCAATTACGCTGAACAAAATGGCTATCTCAAAATTTTGATTGTTTTTGTTTGGGTGAGTGATGCGCGTGGGGGGGGGGGCTAGTTGCCCTCCAATTACTTTCGAGTATTAAAAAGGGCACTGGCCACTCCAATTTCCAATTGAATAAGCCCTTTTCGAAGTTTCTAAGACAACTTCTTTGACACGAAGTGCCCTGCTCTAAAGAAAAAAAAAATAATTATACATTGTGCCAACATCGTTCTTATATGCCCTCTGGGCATAAATTACAACCCTTGCCCCGAGGGTTGTGGGGGAGCGTCCTCCTCAAAAACATATTTTCTATCTGGAAATCAACTACACTGAACAAAATGGCTATCTCAAAATTTTGATTGGATCTGTTTGGAAGAATGATGGGCGTGGGGGGGGACTATTTGCCCTCCAATCACTTTCGTCTATTTAAAAGGGCACTATCCACTCCAATTTCCAATCGAATGAGCTCTTTTTGAAGTTTCTACGACAACCCCTTCGATACGAAGTGCCCGGGTATGGAGGAAAAAAATAATAGTGTATTGTGCCCACATCGATCTTTACTTAGGCAGCGCGATCGCGCGGCCTATGATATCAATAATAGCACACCTATTTACACAAGTATGTTGTATTGATACTGCCATTTGTTGCTTAGCAAAAACATAATCAATAAGGTTTGCTGTCTTACCATCATACGAACACGATATTAGCTAATGGTTAATTTTATAACCAAATTAAGTAATAATAAAAAAAATAAATTTTTTCAACTGAAACTAAAGAACAATATTAAAAATTGAAATCAACTTAAATTATTACGTATTTGATGGGTTTGCCCCCTGTTGAACATCTTGCTCTATACACTAACGTTTTATATTACTTTTAAAACAGGTTCTTTTTGTTATACTTAAACAGCCCCTGTGTTTCAGGAGTCGTTTTCAAGGAATTGGGATAAAATTCAACCTTCAGCGTAAGATAAGAGGTGATGAGGAGGGACAACCCCCTTCATATATGCAGTAATTTCTGTGCATTTTAAGTTTCAATCTTGTTCCTTACTTCAAGTTGAAAAAACTTGCTTTTTTAATTTAATTTCTGATCGTCTTTTAAATAATGCCAGGAAATCTCGCTGCACCTCCACGTAGAAATGCTTTTCCTCGCAGAAATATACACAAGACAATTCAATCCCAGTGAAAATTTACCCTGGACAATTAGGCCAGTAGGGAGGGGTAAGAAGGCACGAGGCTAACAAAATTTATTCCAGGATTATTGATCCACGAAGGGGGACAGATTTCTGCGAAATTGATTACATAATCGGCAGTGAATGTATAGATTCTTATGGGAACAGAATCACGTGTCTCTTTCTAAGCCAATCACTTGTCTCTTTCATGGTCAGTCTAGAGTCAGCAGTGAGAGTGATAGGATTGAAAAATGAATAAATTTGAGAAAGAGAGAATTAGATCGAATCTTATGTTTATAGAAAAACATTTGATTTTGAATGATAATATTGTCGAGTTATCCCTTCAACGAAAGATATTCTCTCAGGGAACACTTGACAATATAATGAAAACTGATTCTCCCCCATTGGACTATTGTATGAAACTTTGTCGATGTGACTCAAAAGCTTATACTCAATTTATTGATATATTAATTGGAACAAAGCAGAATAATATCGTGGATATACTTTTGAAAACATTGCCATAGATTCAATGTAGATGGCTCTCCCATTCGAATGAGTTGACGTCACAGATTTACTCCTCTCCCATTCCTCCCTCTGAATTTATCGAACGAGGATCAGTTTCGTTTTAGTTGTGAGAGAGTTGACATCGGAAACCAAAAAATGTTCTATACATGTCCACTATGCATGTACACTCTTGGCAGTTGGACATCCTGTGAGAATTGTACAATTATTGATGACTATAATGAAAAGTGCAAATTATGCAATCCTTGTAAATTACATAAAGGATATGCAGTACAAATTAAAGGATAATTCAGGTCTTGAAGAGATTTGTGACTCTCGCCCTAGAGGACATCTATGCTCCAATTGTCACTATGACAAATGTGATCAATGGGAGAACACTTACCCCGGTATGATTGGAAAGAATCTCAAACGTGATTTTAGTTTATTTCTACGAGATTGGTATCGTCGTGGATTTAAATTATTCTGGGAGGAAGAATCTGGTCTACAATTCAACTATTGGGGTAACAAGACAATTTGGTTTCTAAGTCATCGTTGTGACGACACTGCCTATTATGACTATAAACCTAGTGATTTTTATTTGGCAGTTACCGAATGTGAATCACCATTTGAAAACACTGTATGTGATATTGCTTCAAATAGACAGATTGAAACTCGTGAATTTCATAATATGAATGCAAATAGTATCATTGACTATACAAAGAGATATGACAAGAGTGAAGTTACATTATACTGTAGAAAACGTGATCCTGACTTTGCAGCCACTCAATATCAATATTCAGTGAATCCAAATGATTTCCCGGTATTAGTGGTTCACGACAGTTGCCTATACACCGAAGAAGAAGAAATCTAAAGTGAAGAATAAAGACATTGTTGTATATACATTTTTCATTAATTGATAAACAAATTCACATACATTTTTAAGCACTTTACTCGTAGGGCACTGTAATCAATATTATACAGGTCTGAGAGGATATTTTCTGCCATAAAGTCGTTCAGACGTGGATTGTCTACATAAATGTTGAGAAACTGCTTGTAAGTATAGCCACGACATCGGAACACAAAATATTGTAGTGCATGGAAGCCACAGCTTTTAGTCGTCAGATCCTGCACTCTCTTCCGATTTTGAATAATAGCTTTCCCACTGCTCTCAATATAGTTGCTGATGTGTTGTGTGTAGAATGTATAGGGTAGGCCAAGAGGATCAAAAAATTCTATATTCTTCATTGTTTGAAAGATGCACAACCAATGACCTGTCTGCACAGTCAATGGACTGCTATTAACAATAATTAGAGTATTGTTGGCACTTTGAATTTTTCCAAGAAAGTCCGAGGGCAGACAATAGGATCTGTATATGGACATGTAGGGGTCCATATTAAATACATTAATTATTTGACTGGTGTTCATGGTGCCAAGTGTAGTAGAACACTGCCTTCGGGAGTGATTTCCCAATAGGTTTCATATTGATTTAGCGAGATTAGTGCAATACTCTCAGCTAATGGGTCGGCAAATGTACGCTCTAAACGCACACTCCCTATACGTACTATACTCATATCCTGGGTGCCAGACAAATCCAACACAATGATACCATGTGTTCTAGCAAACATTTCTTTGGTTTTACCATTTTCAAATAGTTGTTAATTATGATCTAGGGCTTGCATGGTCAACTCATACAATGTCCTATAGGATTTATCAAAAGAAAGATTGTAGAGTGGGGTTCCATTTACTTTGCAGACAAGAGATGAAAGCCCAAACATTTCAAATTTATGTGGAAATCCAGTCCACGATCCTATTGCACTAGCGCTTTTTATAAATGCCAAGGCCAGTTTTGACGGAATTTCTCCATCGATAAGGGATGAGTCGGTGAAGGTGCGTGACCCTGTGGCAATATGACGTTGATTGTTGATTGCATGAGGAACAGGTAGTTTAATATTAATTCCACTGGCTCTCAGTTTTTCCACTGCCAAAGCAACAGAACTTATGACCTGTTGTTTGCGTACATGTAGTATTGCCAAGGTGAGAGAGAGACTTACATCAGGATTGGTAGCAAGTTCTTTTCTCAATATGAAATTGGATGGTGCAAGCGTCAATTTTATATACACTTTAATATTGGGTGGTAGCCATTGAGGTATATTAAATATTTCATGATATATTTTTCCAACTAGATGTAATTCACTAGTTGTAGCATTTTTAAGTGAGTCTGTGCTATCATTATTAGTAATATATTCATATCCATTGGAGGTGCCTCTCAATTCCTTGTATGACCTGGGTGTCATCAGCATGAATTGCATATAGCTTGTATAATTTGAGAGATTGTTGCTTGTGCTCACCAGCGTACCATTGATGTAGACACTGATTTGACGAAATAAATTATGTAATACACAATTTTCATAGGATATTCGATCAGCAAGAATTGGCAATGTATTATCGGATTTCCGGACTTTCACTCGTAAATCTATAAATGTCAAAGACATATCCATTAAGTAGTCTTCATTGGAATAAATTTGAAAGTGGAAATTATCGGAGAGGGGTTGTTGTGGATAAAATTATTCATAGTATCTATGTTTCACACTCACATCAACATTTTCTGAATTGAATAGATTCAACGAGGAGGTGATTGAAGTTTGAGAATCCTTATGCAGTAGATATGTCATTTTAGATAAAGAAATCTAGTTTCGATGTAACAATTCTCTTCCTGGGGCTTCTTCTTCTACTGTTTACAGTGCGTGTCGGTTTTTTCCTTCTTTTCTTTGACAAGGGTGACGTCTTTCGTTTCTGACCTGAGTAGAGACTGATGAGTGATGTATTGTTTCTTGACCTTTTTAAACCTTTTCCATTTTGATTTAATCTCTCGCCAAGGGTTCGTGCACTGGACCTAAGATTTTCCGAAGCACTTTTTTTAAATCCTTGCCAGAGTTCCAATCATATAGTGTAGAGGATGCAAAATCTGTTGCAGCCGGTACAATATATTTTCGAGCCAGAGGTAGTGCAAAAAGAAACAGCTTAGCAAACCAACTGCCAAGACCGTAGCCAGACATTGACGAGCGACCTTTGTAATAGTCCATTCCATTGCCCTGTTGTCTTGGGCCAAGAGTATTAACATAGCAGTCAATATCAGGACAAATGAATACCACTTTTCTATTAGACATCTTGTTGTTGAACGATGGGTCGAAAATGGCAAGTAATCAAGGCCAAACCTTTTGATATTGCTAGGGGATCACTTAATTCAGTTCTTAGTGTTAACTGACAGAGTTCCAAATAGGAAGTGTTTACGGGGATATACTGAAGATGCTTTATATTGTAGTGGTGAATATGTTCTTGATTGGTTTTTCGTTCAAGAACTCATAGGAGGGGAATATTGCTATTTCCAGCCCGAGATGTTTCCACAAATGAAGCGTAGAGA
Source organism: Artemia sp. Kazakhstan ARC1039 (assembly GCA_029168905.1). Lineage (NCBI taxonomy): Eukaryota > Metazoa > Arthropoda > Branchiopoda > Anostraca > Artemiidae > Artemia > Artemia sp. Kazakhstan ARC1039. The sequence continues at coordinate 18,908 of JAQQPU010007297.1, forward strand.
AATATACAAGTGTCTGTGGAGAAGGCAGGTGGGTAGTCAGCAAAAATAAAATTAGTGTTTCCAGCACTTTTACCATTGATTATATTGAGCTTAGAGCCAAGAGCCTCCTTTAGATTATCATTGAGAATAACCTTTTTATTGGCAATAGTTGAACTAACGTAGATCTTGCCCTCCTCCTTTGAATAGTAGAAATGAAAGGCTCCTTTTTTACGAGCGGAAATTCTTTTATTAATTGAACGACATAAATCATTCATACATGTGAGTTCTTCATAGGGTATTTCAATGTATGGATAATTCATCCAATTGGTCTTTTGAACTTGTTCTTCATCACCTGAGGGTGGCGGCCAATCATAGGATCTAATTTTTATATCATATTTGCGATCTTTTCTCAGGGTGTCATATGTATTTTTGAGAATACAGTCGACCAGAGCCACTTCATACTTTCTGTCATCGAATTTGATGGTGGGAGAGAGTTTCGTCCAAAAATCACTTGTTCTATCCAAGTCATTGTAGAGAGGATCAGAAACATTGGACATGAAAGTCACATAGAAATCCTTGGGCATTGATAATATCCTTAACACTGACCCAAGAATCAAAATCAGAGTTTCATCCTAGAAAGCGAACAAGCAACTGTCTCTTGCCCCTACGAGTATGACTCTTTAATATCTTTTCAAATCGATAAAATTCACTAGTGTTTCTAACTTTTTGCAGTTCATATTCATAAAAACCGCCGTAAATCTCATCATCTTTGGTGTCTCGCAGTCGATATGTCGTGGGTGTAGTGTCTAGGATTTTTGACACTTTAAATAGTTCAGTGCTCCATAAATAATTCCCTTTTTCGAAAATATTGGTGGTTCTATTAATTCGAACAGTATCACCAGCATTGAATTTCTTCTTTTTCTTCTCATTGCCATTGGAATATTGTTTAAGAAAAGCATCAAATTTACTTTCACTGCAATGAACTTCCTGAGGGCTTGAGTTGGACAGAGATCGATGGGGTCGATGGTTGTATAATTGCATGATTTTATCTAAATCAAGAATAAAAGCAGCAGTATTTTTCAGTGTACAATATCTTGAAATTAATAGACGAATTGTTCTTATCAATCGTTCAACCAATGCAGCCTTAATCGGGCTGTGACTATGATAAAGTGTTGTATCATATTTCAATAGAACTTTTTGCATATGATGATTAACAAATTCTCTACCGCGAACTGATTGAATTTTTTTATAGCAATCCTGTTCAAGAATACTTTCTAAAGCATGAGCAACTTCAACACCTCTCTTTGCTTGCAATGGAATAGCATAGGCATAGCGACTAAAGACATTGATTGCCACTAGAATATATTTGTAGGGTGTATTGTGACGTCGTTGAATCGCGTCTAAAGCTAAAAGATTTGTTTGCATTATATACAGAGGGAAAAAGGCTTTAGTTTGTCGATATTGTTTGCCACGAAGCCTGCGATTCCAATGCAGTGTGGAACTTGGTTCATTTTCTAGATACTCTTTTGCTTTTTTTAATGTGCTGCCATCTATGTCAGAGGCAACTTTAGAAAGCGTTGTGGGGGAACTTAGACTTCCCGCTTCACCAATATGTTCATAGACATGCTTCAGAACTTCAACCATTTTGAACGCAAACACGTAGTGTAATGTCCACTCCCCTTTTGCACACTGGAGGATAATTCAATCCGTCTTTGCTTTTGACTAGTAGCCACAGGTGTTATAAAATCATTGCTGCTGCTGCTGCTGCTGCTAGTATTTTCCAATATTGAATCTTCTTCTTTTTTAAATGGTGGTATTGGCGTTGTTGGAGGACTATATTCTCTTAGTTTCTTTAGAATTTGCTTATTGCCAATAAGACTTTTGGGGAAGTTTGATGCATTAAGAAAGGTACCTAGATTATTTTCAAATGATAAAAGTTCTTTACAATTCGTCACCATATCACAAATTAAATCAACTAGATTATAAATTTTTCCATGAATTATAATTCGTTTCTCTGTGCTATCAACCTGAACTTGATCATCACTTTCCAACAAGAGATATGATAATACTCTTTTACTCTGCTCTCGATAGGTCACTGGCAATAGGTTTCCAATTGTTGACACTATGGAATTCAATTCCTTCTCCTTTGATTGCACTGCTGAATCTTGAGGAGATGTTTCCTGTTTAGAGGGATCTGTGAAGGTGACGGTGGGTCTCTCTCGATAAGGTTTATGTTTGTCCACACGTCGCAATGTATCTTGAAGTAAAATTAGCTTTTTATCATCTCCAATATTTTCATCATTAATGAATTTGCTTATATTGTCTTCAAAATGTTCTATGGGTGAGAGGACAAGTTCAATTTGCGTCAATTTATAGGGTTTAGCCATTTTCTAGAGAAAACTGTTTACAAGTCCTGCAATGATTGGCAGTAAAGGTGTAAAAAAGAGACCGCCCGCTTGCAGGAGACATTTTCTTTTAAAAAATTTCCCCTGTTTTGGCAAGCCAAGGCACGTACAGCGGAACAATGTTGCTTTGTCTGTTGTCTAACATCTTCTGGCAAGTGTACATTGCCCTCAGTTAAGTTTAAACAAAGTTCAGATATTAGATTAATGAAATAATTGTTAACACCATGTTTGAGTAAGGCCTTCCTGAGTGGAGGTTTTGAAGTGCCTAAAACGGAAAATAAATGCCGTTGTTCGTGTAGTTTCTTCAGTGTCATAATGGCAACTAATCGCTTTTTCTACTGTTCACCGGAAGATATACAGTAATTTCTGTGTCGAAAATATCTGTGACTACACGTAGATCCTCGGGTGTGCTCTGATTAAGATCAAGCAAAATATAGCCGCAGGCTTAATTGCCACCTGAGTGTACGCTGACAGCAGAAATTTGGGGGTGCCTGGGTATATTTGCTTATTGAGAGTTATTAGCGAGCAATTCTAAGCAAGGGTTCTCATACATTTGCTCTGATGAAACAGATTGTGTAGAACTAAGGTTATAGAAAAGTTTTCATGATGAGAGCGAACGGTGAACATCTTTAGCATTTCCTGAGCTGTACAAATCATCAATAATCAGCCACGAGTTTGGTTCAATACTATTGAAAACATAAAGTCCCCGTCTGAATTGTATTGGTATAGATGTGGCGATAACTTTTGTTTGATCGTAGGACTCCTGCCAAATACTATATTGATAATAAATTTTCTTTGGTTTTTCCAAAAACATTTTATTACAATTTTGAATTATTTTAGCTAAAAGTGTCGTTTTCTCAGACATTGATGGACCACACAGAAACGACCTGAATGGTGTTTTAAATTCATACATACTGCTACTGTTGCTGTTGACAACAGTCAGACTACAACTAACTGTAAACCATACTTGTCCAATGAAAAAGTAGTAATAATAATTTTCCCATAGATCTATCTAGTACGTTAACAAGAACAACAAAAACAATATTTCATTCATTTATTCGACATAAAAACACTTTTCTGTTCAACAAGAACAACATTTATTGAACAAAAACTCTTGTTCAACAAGAACAATATTTATTATCATTAAAACACACTTCTGTTCAAACAAGAACAACATTTATTAACATAAACACACTTTTCTGTTCAAGAAGAAGAATATTTATTATAGTAAAAATGTTTTTTTCACTTTTTTGTTCAACAAGAACAATATTTATTATTAAAAACACCTTTTTGTTCAAAAAGAACAACATAAAGTATTTGTACAATAACATTTATTGTCATAAAAAACACTTTTTGTCTAGCAAGAACACCAACACTATTTGTACACACACATTTTTCTGCATTATCACTGTTTGTACAACACTTACAAAAACACGGAACATGAATAGCACAGTTGAACACTATGAATTTATACCCTCCACCCTCCCGGAGATCGCGGGCCGAAGGCCGGCCGCAGGCGGCCCCCCCCCCCCCGGGAACCGCGGACTAAAGGCCAGCTGCGGGCGAGACCCCCCCGGGGATTGTGAATCGAAACAGTATACAATAGTCACCGTCACTGCTGCTACAGGTTGGGTTGGGTTGGATTAATTCATGAAAGGTTTAGGTTTGGGTTAGGTCAATTTATCCAGACCAAGTTGATTGCGATAGTCTACACATTCAACCCGGTCTGAAATTCTATAGTGGCCGTGGGAGAGTATATTTACATCATTCGCGAGCACAAAGACTTTGTCGGATATACATGACATTGCATTCTTTTCCACTCTAACAGTGTAAAGTTTATACTGTAGAGAGTGAATTGCAAGCACTTGTGCTCTCGGCACTAGACTACTCTCTACACAGTCTCTGTAGACACTCATGTTGAAATTGTTCTTTACAAAATGTGTAGGCACCCCTTTACACGCCTGCTTTACATCCCTCTTGTGAGTTTCAACGCAATAAACTTTAGGACCCGGGAACACCCCATTGGATATCAAATCACTCCCCGTCTCTGATTTTAACATGAGTAGTTGGTTGGGGGCCTGACGTTTCACCAACTCGGGTTAGAGGGATGGATTCCAGTTAGTGAAATCCATCCGCGAGCTGATGTGTTCCCCATTTTCTAAATCTCCCAATAAATCCCCGGTTTTTACTTTTAACAGCAAAGAATCTGTGTCCCCATAGTAAACTTGAACCTCCCCCTCCCTTGGCCAATGTACCTTGCACACATTGTAAAAAAAACAACAACATGAGCTTTTTGGAAATTTCAAGTACTGAACTACCTCCTGCTATATTCTTTATCACTACCACATTTCTCTTTTTCCTGTGTAGAAGAACCATGCTTGTCCCTATGCTCGTGAACGATGTAAAATTAGGATCTGCAATAATTTGTGCACACTCTTGGGGGTCAGTCATGACGTCACACCGTGATCTGTTCCGTACACTTTTACACATTTTGCCAAACGCAGAATTTAGAATGAGCTTGTACATTTCCTTTTCTACTTTACTGTTTGCCCTAGAACGTTTATCCACAAAGGTATCGATAAACGTCTTTAAATAAGGTTTTTAATTGAATTGCCGGACCCTATGTATTTTGGTGATCTTGAAACCATTGTTCACCATCCAGTGCAACAGCACATGGTGAATAAAGATATTCTCTTTAGGGTCCAGATCTGCAATCAGTTTCTGCTTGGAGGGGGTCCAGGGCATCCTCATAATCTCAACCAATGATCGATTTTATGGACTCAGTGAGTCCTTGGTCACTGGTCTATTGATACAGGGGAAAACAAAATCTCTGACTATATCATGAAGTGCCAATGGAATGTGACCATCAATTTCAAAGAACCATCCTTGTGGCAAATTGTTCTCGATGGTGTTAATGTCGGGGAACTCACAAGAATTCTTAGGCCTTTTATAGATCCCACACGGCAAAGAGTAGTGAGACATTGCCAAGGGATATAACGAGTTCATATCAAGGAAAACTGCATTTGACTTTACAGCAGTGTCTTGCCCGCTTGGATCTGTTGTCAAAACGCGATCTCCATGAAAAAAATACCCAACCCTCATTGACCTTTCTACAAAAAGGTGTTGAGCTACATTAGTTATCAAGCGTATTTCTTCCCTACTAAATCTGAAAATCAAGTCCATCACCAAATGTGGTGTGAAAAATAATATCCTATATCTAGTCAACACTCTGAATAGATTTGATCTGTGTTTTTACTGACAATATCTAACAGAGTTAAAACGTAGCTGGCCAAGTACAGTCTACAATGATCCCACCCATTTTTACGATTACCCTTAGCCCAGACTTTCCTGGCAAATTCATATTCCTCGGCAGTGCATTCACTGTTGGTGAGTGAATTAAAGAAAGCTTCAGTTGGAGGTAGTTTCACCTCGCTTAAGCGAGCGCCAGAACAGTAATATTCGTATGCATATACACCTTTACAGGTCCATGGGTCATTTATTTCACTGTCTGGAAAGTGCTGTTTAAGCAAAGGAAAACTATCAAAATTGTCACTGTTCTGCACTTGAATCAATTGACTCAATGACTTGGGGAAAAAACTAAAGAACCTAAAACCTGATTTTATTCAGGCACGTATGTCCGTTATTCACTACCTGCCATTTCAACTCGAGAATCACTAACTTCTCTGCTGATTTGGGGATTATATTATAGGTTAATGAATTGTTTATTTATAATAAAATTAGTGTTTCCAGCACATTTAACCATTGATTATATTGAGCTTAAAGCCAAGAACATCCTTTAGATTATCATTGAGAATAAACTTTTCATTGGCAATAGGTGAACTAATGTAGATCTTGCCCTCCTCCTTTGAATAGTTCAAATGAAAGGCTCCTTTCTTTATTAATAGAACGACATAAATCATTCATGCAAGTGAGTTCTTCATAGGGTAATTCAATATATGGATAATTCATCCAATTGATCTTTTGAATTTGTTATTGATCACCTGAGGGTGGCGGCCAATCATAGGGTTTAATTTTTATATCATATTTGCAATCTTTTCTCAGGCTGTCAAATGTATTTTTGAGAATACAGTCGACAAGAGCCACTTCATACTTTCCATCATCGAACTTGATGTTGGGAGAAAGTTTCGTCCAAAAATAATTTGTTCTATTCAAGATATTATAGAGAGGATTGCCATTAGAATATTGTTTAAGAAAAGAATCAAATGTATTTTCACCACAATGAACTTCCCGAGGGCTTGAGTTGGAAAGAGATCGATCAGGTCAATGGTTGTATACTTGCAGGATTTTATCTAAATCAGGAATAAAAGCAGCAGTATTTTTCAGTGTACAATATCTTGAAATTAATAGACGAATTGTTCTTATCAATCGTTCAGCCAATGCAGCCTTTATCGGGCTGTGACTATGATAAAGTGTTGTATTATATTTCAGTAGAACCTTTTGCATATGAGGATTAACAAATTTGCTACCGCGATCTGATTGAATTTTTCTATAGCAATCCTGTTCAAGAACACTTTCTAAAGCATGAGCAACTTCAACACCTCTCTTTGCTAACAATGGAATAGAATAGGCATAGCGACTAAAGACACTGATTGCCACTAGAATATATTTGTAGGGTGTATTGTGACGTCGTTGAATCGCATCAAAAGTTAAAAGATCAGTTTGCATTATATGCAGAGGGAAAAAGGCTTTAGTTTGTCGATATTGTTTGCCACGAAGCCTGCAATTCCGATGCAGTGTGCAACTCGTTTCATTTTCTAGATACTCTTTTGCTTTTTTTATGTGCTGCCATCTATGTCAGAGGCAACTTTAGAAAACGTTGTGGGGGAACTTAGACTTCCCGCTTCACCAATATTTTCATAGACATGCTTCAGAACTTCAACCATTTCGAACGCAAACACGTAGTGTAATGTCCACTCCCCTTTGCATACTGGAGGATGATTCAATCCGTCCTCGCTTTTGACTAGCAGCCACAGGTGTTATAAAGTTATTGCTGCTGCTGCTGCTGCTAGTATCTTCTAATATTGAATCTTCTTCTTTTTTAAATGGTGGTGTTGGCGTTTTTGGAGGACTATATTCTCTTAGTTTCTTTAGAATTTGCTTATTGCCAATAAGACTTTTGGGGAAGTTTGATGCATTTAGAAAGGTATATAGATTATTGTCAAATGATAAAATTACTTTACGATTCGTCACACTATCATCAATGAAATCAACTAAATTATAACTTTTTCCCTGAATTATAATTCGTTTCCCTGTGATATCGACCTGAACTTGATCTCCACTTTCCAACATGAGATATGATAATACTCTTTTACTCTGCTCTCGATAGGTCACTGGCAATAGGTTTCCAATTGTTGACAGTATGGAATTCAATTCCTTCTCCTTTGATTGTACTGCTGAATCTTGAGGAGATTTTTCCTGTTTAGAGGGATCTGTGACGGTGACGGCGGGTCTCTCACAATAAGGTCTATGTTTGTTCACACGTCGCAATGCATCTTGAAATAAAACTAGCTTTTTATCATCGGCAATATTTTCAACATTAATTAATTTACTTAGATTGTCTTCAAAATGTTCCATGGGCAAGAGGACAAGTTCAAATGGTGTCAATTTATAGGGTTTAGCTATTCTGGTTTAGGGTTTAGGGTTTAGCAAGTCCTGTAATGATTGGCAGTAAAAGTGTAAAAAAGCTACCGCCCGCTTGAAGGAGACGTTTTCTTTTAAGGAATTTTCCCTGATTTTTGCAAGCCAAGGCATGAACAGTGGAACGATGTTGCTTTGTCTGCTGTCTAAAACCTTCTGGAAAGTTTAAATTGTCCTCAGTTAAATTTCAACAAAGTTAAGATATTAGATTAATGAAATCATTGTCAACACCATGTTTGAGTATGGCCTTCCTGAGTGGAGGTTTTGAAGTGCCTAAAACGGAAAATAAATGCCGTTGTTCGTGTAGTTGCTTCAGTGTCATAATGGCAACTAATAGCTTTTTCTACTGTTCACCGGAAAATATACAGTAATTTTTTTGTCGAAAATATCTGTGACTACACGTAGATCCTCGGGTGTGCTCTGATTAAGATCTAGCAAAATGTAGCCGTAGGACTTATTTGTCGCCTGAGTGTACGCTGACAGCAGAAATTTTGGGGTGCCTGGGTATATTTGCTTATTGAGAGTTATTAGCAAGCGAGAATCACGAACAACTCGGTAGATAATATAGATGGTGCAATTCAAAGCAAGGGTTCTCACACATTTGCTCTGATGAAACAGATTGTGTAGAACTAGGGTTATGGAAATATTTGCATGATGAGAGCGAACGGTAAACAGCTGTAGTATTTCCTGTGAGAACTGTTCAATGGATTCAGCCAAATCATCAATAATCAGCCACGAGTTTGGTTCAATGCTATTGAAAACATCAAGTCCCCGTATGAATTGTATTGGTATAGATGTGGCAATAGCTTTTATTTGATCGTAGGATTCCTGCCAGATACTTTAGCAATAATAAATTTTCTTTGTTTTTTTTCAAAAACATTTTATTACAATTTTGAAATATTTTAGCTAAAATTGTCGTTTTCCCAGACATTGATGGACCAAACAGAAAAGACCTGAATGGTTTTTTAAATTGATACATACTGCTGCTGTTGACAACAGTCAGATTCCAACTAACTGTAAACCATACTTGTCCAATGAATAAGTAGTAATAATAATTTTCCCATAGATCTATTTAGTACGTTAACAAGAACAACAAAAACAATATTTCATTCAATTATTCGACATAAAAACACTTTCTGTTCAAGAAGAAGAACATTTATTATAGCAAAAATCTTTTCTAATTTTCTAGAAAGAATCTAAATACCTGATTTTATTCAGGCACGTATGTCCATTATTCACTACCTGCCATTTCAACTCGAGAATTACTAGCTTCTCTGCTGATTTGAGGATTATATTATGGGTAAATGAATTGTTTACCCATGAACTATCTACTCCCCCTCCCTTCCTGTGTATACGTGCCAAAGCCGGTAAAATAAATTTTAAATCATAATTTGAGTTGTAAATGAAAACTGGAATGAAAAACTGCTGGCTTCCATTCACATTGCATGATTGATGTGCTACCCCTCTAAAATTACTACCCCCAGATGATATTTCCTGCCACAAGTGATTGTCGTCTCTGACTTTCCCCTTCCCTCCTCTTTTCCTTCTATTCCCTTTCCCCTTATCCTCCTCTTCAAACTCCTCCTTATATACCCAGCATATTCTTTTTTATTTTTAATCGCGAGACGATCCTCTGCAGACAATAACATTGGTTAATGTGTATTTCTAAAAAAAAAATAGCTCCATTAGCGGTGTCAATCAATTTGGTCAGTGCCTTGACCATGCACTCACCCTCATCCAGCGTTTCAACTATTTCTAACAACTGCATAGTGTTAGAAATGTCTCTTTGTGCGTGGGCGTAGGAGACTGCAATGGCTCGATGTTCTTTGATTTGATTCGGAAATCGAGGAACGTTCACTTCCACTAGCTTCGCCTCACAATCCAAAGAAATTTTATTGCTTTGGAGGAGGGAATTTTGAAAAATTTTAAAGCGTAAAATGGTCCTATCCCCTGAAACCATTTCAACTGACTGGTAGCCATGCCGTCTACAATGCATCATATGATTCCGTAGTTTTAAATTGCTATGAAATCGAGACAGGCATGTCAGACAGTAGAAACGTGTCCCCTTATTCTTACCCTCCCCCAGAACTCTACTGATGTCAGTAATAGGATTAAAGCGGCCAATTGCATTGGGGTCCCTAGGTGGTGTGTACAACAACCAAACCCAGCGCTTCACCAATTCAATCGACGGGCCCCTTACTGGGAACACAACCCCCTTCTTATTAGAACGAATCCCATCCTCAAATTCAGTTTCATATTGAACCACAGTAACGCCGATATTTAAACGGGCATTGGCCCTTTCAAAAATATCAATGGACATGAGCGTTACTGGGTATTTTCCCTCTAAACAAGCAAAATCTGCAATGGAAAATCGGACCCCACCTTCCCATGCACAGCCCAATATTCTAAATTTTTCTTTGTAGCCTCATCCTCCAAAGGTCGGAAATCTGATATTAGGAAAGCGTACATGAAAAATTTTTGGCCTGTTTCAAAACAGTTTCGCTGAAAACCTTGACATCCCTCTAAATCGGGATTATATTTTAAACCTATAGACCTTTCCCCCGCCCCTCCTCTTCTTAAAATAAATTTTTTTTTAAATTTACAAATACTTACACTAAAATTTCCAGCAAAAAGAAGTACATACCCAATCCTATCTTCGCTATAATTTTCGAGATGCGTAATAATGTGGTCTATCCAATTAATAAAAACTGATTTTTTAATGTCTAAATGTGGATAGACCACTTGCATCTCGGTATGTACATAATGATCATAAACCTCGCTTTTAACCACATTTAAATAGAACACCCTTAAAACAATTGAAACCTTAATTGAATCCCTACCTCCCCACAACTGAATCTGGTTTTCTAACAGTGCACGAATTCTATCTACATTAATCTACATTAATCTATCTACATTAATACTATCTACATTAAAATAATCAGTTGAAAAATCATCAGTATTAAACGGTATTTCAAGTTAATTACCATACCATTCATTGATATGTGAATTATTTTAGAACTCCACAGGCGCGTCTTCTTCTCCAACCGACGAGCAGGGGGGAGATGGCGAATATGGAACCAAAGTAACCTATAAAAGAAAATAGCTTATTTTCAAAGTGTCTAAATCACCCTATTTTTAAAATTGGTTTATTATTTACATATGTTCTTAAGAACACGCATAGTAGCATTTGGTTAATTCACTATTCCCTACTCTATATATTCTGAAAGTTCCAACTTAATATAAGATATTTACAATCTAAAGGATGACAAAGTAGGTTTTGATTTTGTTCAAACAACCCCTTAAAAAATTTCATAATAATACTCTATCTGCTTTGAAAAAAAACGGGGTCTTTACTTGATTTGAAATGGATAGCCTATCCCTTTCAGACCATATCCTCTCATGATACACAACTGATTCCGATAGAAAGCTGTTTTATGATATATTTAGGAGCAAGATTGAGCACTCGTTAATAAAGCAGTTTATATTGCCAAGATTTTGCTTCTTACTATGGGGAAATTATGACCTGAATATAGGGCCTTTTTTGGATTCGCTAAGAGAATTCAGCTGGCTGAATGTATGCAATATTTAAACAATTCAAAGGGAGAACGTTATATTTTATCAGGTTGAAAAAATATCGAAAAATGTCTTTTAATATCTCTGACACGCTTTTACTGTGCTGAAAAATGATAAAAATGCTTACATTTTTATATTTCGGCTGCAGTTGAGTGCCAAATGGTCCTGGCAAAGCATAATGGGGGATAGCTGGGACGTTGATGTCCGTTTCTTGCATAGATGTGGTGGTGGCGGCGATGTCACTGGCCTTTACAGCAGGGTTCACCATCCTATGAGCAGTCGTCAATTGTCTTTTTGGTTTTTGACCAGACTATATTTCTGCCTGCATGGAGAACACAGGGGGCTGGTAAAGCGTGGCCCTGGATAGCTCAGGTATCTCCAGTTGTTGCATTAGAGTAGCACCATTAACCTTAGCTCTCTTTTGAGGGGGAGGCACACATTCTTCAAAATTTTCCTTAAAAGGAAGAAAAAAATTTGTATGGAAAAACGATTCCCCTTTTTACAGAAGAAAAATTAGTACTCCCGCTCCTAACCAGAATTTATTGTCAGGCATAATTTTATCTAGAAAGCATTTATCTCCCTTTTCAGCAAAGCAAAAAGTAAAAATTTGCAAGAAATATACTAGGCTTAAAAATCAGACGTTTCTATTACACAACTTGTGAAAAATAAACCTTGACAATCACTAGTCTGTAGCCTTTGGATAGAAATCAATGTTTCTATTTTTACCATTTAGAAAAAAAATTAAAGAAAAGCATTATTCTTTAGAGCCAACAACTCCATCAAATCCAATACAATGACTTAAAATATAGATATCAAAATAGTCAGCCATAAATATGATATGATTAAAAGCTAACCAAACACTAAACTTCAGTGTTGCGGCTCGGAATGAGCACATTAGTTTTTGTGTAAAAAGGGTGTACATGTCTGCACAAAGAATCCCCCCTTACTTTTCACGCGAAGAAACAGTTTGTTTTCACCTTACAACGAAGCTGTTAGAATCGATGCATTGCCCCTACCCTGCGTCCCCCCCCCCTTTACATAATGTACTAAAAATATTTGTTAGGCATTAATTTTGGAAATAACTCGTTTCCCTCTTCCATACAACATAGAATTTCACAAAGCCTGTAACCTTACAAGCTTAATCAACAGCAATCTCTTTCTGCGTAAAACTGTTTTTAAGTTGACGGGGGAAAAGTATCATTTTTTGCTATCCAAATTCATAAGGATTTAGCAAAGCCGGGTGCACTTTAAAGGGTTCAATAATTCCACTTGTTTAAATCTTAGCGATTTAGTGTTATAAGGGGGTCAGTATATTAAGAGTTGACAGAAGTTGGCTGCCACTTTTAGGTAATATACAGAAAGAATAAATTTATCAAAAAGAGAATTACTTCCAATGAAAGAATTAAAAGTCGTAAACAGGAGGGAGGGGTGGTGGTTTACATGGTAAAAAAGAGTGTATTTTACGCTTTCTATCGAGTATAAACATTACATAATGGTGATTTGTATTAAGGGTGGGGGCTACCCTAAATTTGAATTTACTGGAGGGGTGACTATGTAAAATGATTTNGGGTGACTATGTAAAATGATTTTATTTGGAAATAAACTAAGAAAATTTACTAAACAGAACTCACATTACAAATCAATGTAGCCAAATTTTCAAACTCATCAATATTCAATGCTTTATCCATGATGTCTTAAAACAGTATGATAGTTTAACCACAACGCATGTCCGTTATATACAACATCTCAAGGACGAATTCTGATGTAATTGGAAACCTTACGTAACTTCTTTGATTGGCTTAGAAAGAGACACGTGATTCTGTTCCCGTTAGAATCAATACATTCACTGCCAATTATGTAATCAATTTCTCAGAAATCTGTCCCCCTTCGTGGATCAATAATCCTTGAATAAATTATGTTAGCCTCGTGCCTTCTTACCCCACCCTACTTAGGCCTACCCTTAACATCTCCACGCGTAAAATTGACGGAAAAGAGAAAAAAAGGAATATAAAAATATTTTTCTATAGCAATTAAGGCAAAATACCCACTGTAAAATTTGACCTAAAAGATTCAAACCCTGGACCTTTTCCTCTCCATGAAAAATTCCCCCGTGGAAAGACTCCCAGCAGAAAATTTGTAGGCCTAGTTACCCTCCAATTTTTTCGGTTACTTAAAATGGGCACTAGAACTTTTAATGTCCGTTCGAATCAGCCCTCTGCTAATATTCTAAGAACACTCGATTGATAAAATCATCTCAGTTTAAAAAAAAAAAAATCAAACAAACAATTAAACATGTAATGTGTTCCTTCTGGCAAATTTTTCAAATTCCAAGATCCTTCAAATTCAACATATTTGCAGATAGGGGCTTGAAACCTTTACAATAAGGTTTTCTGATACGTTATATCTGGTAACGTAATTTTCATTAAGATTCTTTGACTTTTGAGGGGTGTTCCCCCTTTTTTGACAATGAGGCAAATTTTCTCAGGCTTGTTTTCTCTGATGGATAACATTAAACTTAAATAAACTTATAATTTGGAATCAATATATCTATTGGTATCAATTTTTTTTAGGTGTTTCAGTTACTATTGAGCCATGTCACTCCTTACTT